>JANHGO010007022.1:0-20591 GCA_024606505.1 Aquila spilogaster
AGAAAAGAAAAGAAAAGAAAAGAAAAGAAAAGAAAAGAAAAGAAAAGAAAAGAAAAGAAAAGAAAAGAAAAGAAACCACCCACAACAAATTCTCATCAATGACAATTCATCCAGTGGAGTTAGTTTCCATGTCTAACAGTACTTTCATCTTACAGTGAGAAATAATCTTTGGTTATGACGTTATAAACTGTATGTGCTAGTATCTCTACGTCTTCCCACCAGAATTTCATCCTAATATTGAAGTGTTACTGTAAATAATTACTAAATTAAAATAACTTCCTTAGGTAATTTTTCAGCAAGCATACAGTAAAATGTTTGCATATTAGTAGTCATGTAACAGCAATGTGTCTTTACAACATTGCTTCCTTTTTACAATCATACTTAGTTCTGCATGCACAGCCATGTCAACCAATAACAGACACCACAGACACCACTAATAAACAAGTTATTAAAAATGTGAAGAGTTAATTTAAATCTCATTAGGAAGTTTTGCTGATTATTTTGAACTACAGATAAACTTTAATGCAGTCTATGACTACAGTGCCTCTCTTTTTGCATTTCAACAAGCAAGTAAAAAAAAAATTCACGTTTTAAAAAGGTGTTATTACAGTTTAACCAATTCTCTCTTCCATCACTTTTCCTTAATGTCTTATTTTTTTTTTTTTTTGGTTCCCTAAAGCAAGATAGAAAAAAAATAGCATACCACGTGGTCTAGAGGGAAATAAATAAATAAAGAAATAAATAAAAATAAAGCACCTTAGAAAGCTATAATTCTAACAGTCAAATATGAGAAATAAGTTAAATAAGTATGTATTATAATTGTATCCACACTTCATAAATAATATTGCCATTTCCATCAGCATAATTCCTTGATGTACATAAGCATGTAAAGCTGGAGAACTCAAAATCTATAAGAGTATATGAAAGGAAAGGACATCTACACCATAAGGAATATCTGATTAAAGAACTGTTCAATGATATAGGCAATAAAAAACAAAAAACAAAACAAAAAAACAAACAAACAAAAAAAAAAAAACAAGGAAGCCCTGAATAAGAACATACTGACGTTCAGGCCTGACCAGGAAATGACAAGGACAGCACTAAGGAGAACAAAATCCTGTCAGCCTCACTAATTAATGAGAGTATGTAGAGTGTGGGAATATTTAACCAAGTATCTTATCAATAATTAAATTAGGGAAAATGGGGTTTTGATGCCAGTCAATAGAGTGAGACAAGAGGTGTGGGTACCCTGTCCAGTGGTGTCAGCTCCTGGAACAAGTGGGGTCTCGTTGTCAGTTTTTGCAATGACTGGAGGTCTTCTATGTACAGCCTGGGCTAGAAGGGGTGTGTGTCCCAATTCCAGCTGCCAGTGAATAGAGTGAGTAAGGCCCGCAGCTGGAGCGGGGCCACAGATTACAACCTATGTGCCTGGTGCCAGCTACTGGGGCAGTGTCTGTGTCTGTCCCAAATAAGGTGTGTGGGGGATGTGTGTGTGCATTTGCTGGCAAAGCTCTTGCTGAAGGATGTCTTGGAAGGGATATCAGGCAGATAGAAGTCCTGTGCTGTTGTGTGGGGGGACCTGAGGGTGCCTGTAAGATGAGTGTAGGAGTGTCATGTATGTGCAGCAAGCTGGGCTGGGCTGCGGCAGCCTGACAGAAGCAGTACTGAGTCAGTGTGCCTGGAGGAGGTGGTTACTTCTAACATGCCTTAATAAAGTGGAAATGGCTGTATTAAAGCTAAAAAATTACTTTACCTTGCTGTGCTTCAAGGATAGTCTTGGAAAGTGCCAGAATACAGCTCAGTAGATTCCTTTTGCTCTATAAAATTAGTCATTATGTCATCTTTGCTTAAATCTGCAGTTCGCACCTACCAGTAATTTAGTTAAATGCTTCCATGAACTTGCACCTGCTTACAGATAATCTGTAAAAAAAAAAATAATAATGTAAAGATGATGCCGAGAAGTCCAACAAAATAACTTGACACTCCAATAAGTTACGTTAAGCAGATATTCCCTTTATTACAGCACTGGGTGCGTGGGGATCGCTCCACCAAACATGCACCCCCAAGGAAAGCAGCAACTACACATTTATAGGCATAGTGTATACATATTCATCACTTTTCCATGGTTACATATGCATTGGATGTCCCCCCTCTCTAGATTGTGGGGAGGGTCTCTGGAAATCCGGTGGTGTCTTTGCGAAACCTTTAGGGCATTGCATTGTGTCACAGCACAGTGCCTTATCATCTTCACGGGACTCCCCCCCATTGAGTTGCAAATAGCAACTCCACTTATCTTCACTGAACCCTCCATTGTGTTGTAAACAGCAACTCTACCCGCCATTGTGCTGTATCTTTTAAAACACTCCTTTTGTCCCAACCAAAGATTGCTGTGGAATGCAAGGACAATCCGAGAAATCTCTGCACACACAGATAGGAAAGACAAAGCAGAATGTCTTGATACCTGTCTATCACATATTAGGCTAATTGAGCCTGGTATGGGAGTCCTGGCTAAGGACTCCACAGAACAGGCAGAGTTTTTTTCTTTTGCCTTGTTAAAGCAGGACAGTCTTACAACATGCTTTTCCATCTACAATGTTACATCACAGTTATCATCCACGATATCTCAAGATTACTATGGTGTTGTCAACTTAGTGTGCTCATGATTCAAAGAACAAGAAGGTAGTCTGAATTTATCTCCTTCAAAAATTACTCAGGTCCAAAGTACCTTATTTCCCCAACTGTACCATCTGTTAATTTAGTTTGGCAGAGACTGATTTAATCTCACAGTTTTGAGAGTTTCTTAGATTTCATCTTGAGATGTTGGATTTTTAGCTGATCAAAGGACTTTAAAGAACATAAAAGTACTCTAATAACTGTACTTAAATCAGCCATACAAACAGCACTAATTTGGGATGAATTATTATCTCTCAATGTATAGTTAAAGGTATGGGGAGAAATGCTAGCCAAAAATATATAGAATAAAAATAAATAAATAAATAAATAAACACACACAACAGATATAGCATTGTGAAAAGCTTGACCCATTGCTATCCCAATTGCTAATTCTGCTATTTTTGGGTGTTTGGACAGGGCTCAGATTTTACTCACAGAAGCCCTGTAGAGAAGAACAAGAATATTCTTCCCCCCACTTGCAACTACTAGCAATCCAACTACTAATTTTACATAGTGTTTATGTCCTTCTTGCTTACCTTTAAAAGAGAAGTCCTTGTTTTTCCTCAGGAGAATGGAGAAAATGAATCTGTTTGTTCTGGTTTCTTTCACAGTATTGAAAACAAACAAATGAACAACAACAACAACAAAGCAACACATAGTCATTATCAGCTTTTGTTTACAAATATAGATACATATACATGTCAATTTTTCTGCCAAGTTTCATATGCTTTAACACAGTGAATAAGACTTCAGTTACAAACATTTTTTTCGGATTCCAGTGGGAGTCTAAGCTCTGAAAAGTTATGTGTAAAACCCTATCTTGGTTTAATGATGCATGTAATGCAGATGATTTCCTCCACTTGTATCGTGGACAATATCTACATAAAGTGCTCTTTAAATAAGGAAAAACCAAGCAAGGTGTTTCAGCCCCATACTGCTTACCTATTGTTTCACTACCTTTCATGCTTTGGGGTCATTCCAGCAAGTAAGAAAATTCTTACACTGAGGGAGCAGTATGCATGTGAGTTCATCCAAGTTATTTGACCATGGTGTTTGTTATTTAGTAACACAATGCAGCTTGACAGACAACGTCTATACTAATAGAAGAAATGTTCTAGTTTCTGTTCTCTGTCTGTGAGGGCATTTTATGGCATGTGTTGAACTCTAAATCACCAATTTAAAATAGACAGTCTCACCCATACTGCCTACTGGAAATACATTGCTATGTCTTACACCCATGCCCAATATTGATAAACACTTTTGTCAGATGTGACAGAAAAACAGTTCAAATAGACAAGTGCATAGCTGATTTAGTTCACTACTAAGGCTAATATAGCTTGTGCTCTGAGAAGTTCAGAGGCTCATTGCAGAACATTTTTATGTGAGGGGTTTCATTCCAAAACTGCTTCTAGATGACCCAGTAGTTTGGGTCAAGAAGCCAAAGTAGGATGCTACTTATAATGTATATATCATTAGACATATACTGGTTCTCACTAGTACTATAGAACTCCTAAGCTCAGGTGAACTTCTGAATTTCTTCTTCTTGTTCATATACATCTTCGTAGAGTAAACATATATACATATATCATAATGTTATGTGAAATGCTCAAAGTTTGATATCAAAGTTCTACCTTGTGCAGTCCTTCATATGATTGTTATTTAAAAATAACTGTTCCTTCTAAATCTATACAAAGTTTAGAGCAGATGGCAAAATTGCTCATCGTGCTATTAAGATGTTATCTATTACAAGATGAGGAGGGAAAGAATTCAGATTCAGAAAAATAAGTCAGTTTCATCATTCAGGAATGTAAATCATGAAGCTGTAATATTCTATCTAAAACTTCTTAATGATCGGTTACTAAAATAGCTAAACTAAGAATGTCAGTCTTACAGCTGCAGCTTCTTAAAACTGATTAGAGCTAAACTCCATGCTCTCCAAATTTTTGATCTAAGCTGTGCATCTTACCTATCACCTATTTCTCCTTGTGCAGCAACATTTGATCACTGATCAAGATTCTGCATGCATACCAGTAATTAACCCTTCTGCCAGGTACCACAAAAGCCAGATTAAATCTTTAAGAGTTATTATTTAAAACAAAGCAATAATAACAACAACAACAACAACAAAAATGAACATACATAGACAAAGAGGTTTTAAACACATTAGCTCATTTCCACCTGAAAATATAGCAAGATCACTCATAGTGTTTGATCATCCAAGAATGAGTTAAATATATTTCTTCATTGACAAATAGCTATTTCCCACAATCATACTGAGCATAAAATGGAAACTTTAACCTTGAGTTACTGAAAAAGAAGCCACCCTCTTCACAAATCATTGTTAGATTTTTCTTCCTGAAAAGTCTTGTCTTCAAAGGAATTCAAAGGAATATACAGTATTGTAGTGTTTAACTATCAGTCCTAGTCGACATCACAACAGGAAGGTTAAGTAAGCTGTTAAGAAGGTTATCACCAGCCTCCCAGTGTTTCTTATTTGCTTCATTTAATGGGTCGCTTTTTGCCCCTTGTCACTACCGGTCTTCTTCACAGATCCTTCCCTGGTAGGCCACTTCTTGTATCAGCATCTAACACATTGTTTCTCCTTTGGGAAACAGACTGCATTTGGAATGGGTCTCCGCACCTCAGCCACTGAAGGGAGAAAAATTCTTTTTAGTGATGTATCTGAGTATGAATCGTTTCTGCTAGCCTGAGGAAAGTCTACGTGAAGCTGACTCATTGATCACAGTATATGACAGTTCTCTCACTATAGTTCCAAACATGAATATATGTAGTCTTCTCTGAAGTGTTAAAATTTACTGTAGTTTATCTAAAAAGTAGTTTGGAACTGTCATGCAAGAAACATTTAATCCAGTTGACTACCCCTGAATATAATCTGACAGGTAACCTCTTTTTTAGGCAGTCCTTGGGGAAAAGATCTGCTTCTTCATAAGCAGTGCCAGCAAAGTGCTTCCTCATCAAGGGCAGAAGAAGCAATGTCCATCCAAAGAAATTCTCCATTGTTTCACCTAGAGAATATTACCAGTAAATAATACTAGGATAAGAAATATTTATTTACTCAGAGTTTAGCTGTATCTGGTGATTATAGATAGATAGATAGGATTATTATTTTCATATATTCACATGCATACTGTAGTTAATGCTACAGTTTTGTACATTTGTTTTCAATTACAGATCTTCAAACTACTTGTTTCCAAGGTGAATCTTTGTAGTTCTTTTTTGTTCATAAAAGACATTCAAAGAGGGAATTTGAAAACATCATTAGTTGCAACTCATCCTTAATCCTTTCATCTCTCAGAGCTTATTTAAACTTCAAAGTCTTGACCCATTCAAATGATATGTATGAGTGCTCTGAACTTGAACAGGATACATGACAACCAATAAAACTGCTCATAATGCAAGCTCTCTTCATTGCAAAATTTCCTTGTTAAGAATGACAGAGAAAACCTGTAATATCTAAGAAAAAAAAAAATAATAATAATTTTGTGAAAGAACAAGATGGACCATAAAATGTATTCAGAGAATTTCTTTTTCAGCCTAATAAACAGCTGTTTAATGTGTTGATAGTATTTGATGTTGTGATTTTTCAGCATATATGAACTCACGTTCTCTTTACAACAGCCGAATTAATACAAAAACAATGAAGAGTGATGCAGCTCTTCATACCTGAATGGATACATTTTGACTTATTCAAAAAATAAAGAAAAGAAGATAAACACTCATCAACACTCAGTCTCACTCTGCTGCATATCTTATTTCTCTTACTTTTCATAGTTAATATTTTTCTTTTCATTTCTGTGCTCATCCTTCCTCTAGTTTCTTCCCCTTATAACCAGTGAAACAGAAATGTGGTATGATAGTATTTAAAAATAAAAATAAAAAAATAAAAAAATTGAGGTTTTATGATTAATTGAGAACTTCTGGCACTGCTAAGAGATGATAAACTTATTTTCATTGTCTTTTTAATCTTTTGTAACCCTTATTTGGAACCAAGAAAAGCTTGAAAAGTGGATTGGAAGATATCTCAGCAACTTGATACGGATTAGAAAAAAAACTAGAAAAGAGCTACCATCAGAAGGCCCTAGGCTGGGATTTGTACTGCAATAGCCATGAGCTAATTCCTAATGACCATCATTACCAACCAGCTTCTCAGTAATGCTCCCTTTTTGTGTAGCCTCCATAAAGAATTACCAGCATAGCCACTCTTGGGGAGTAAGGAAGCTGCTTGGACGACATTTCCTTTCTTCCTTCAAACAGTATTAAGGAGTCTGGGAAGGGATGTAGTGTATGTCATAGGTATTAAATTGTTTATTTGCTTTCATTGCTTATTGTCTTGTAGAACTTGTGAGAATTTGGTGTGCTGAACAGGTGAGTTCCAATGGAGTGAGTGTGCTGCAGCCTTTGAAAAGGTATTTTAAACTGCGCTTTCCCCATTGTAATGCTGAAGATCTAATGTCCTTGAAATTAATGTAATTAAAAGTTATATAATAAAAAAGCAAGAATATATAAAAATGTAATGACTTTATATATGTGTTTTACGTCATTTTATCCCTAAAAACTGGAATGCAACCACTCCCTCTTTGTTGAAAGGAAAGCGCAAGTAGCTTTCATTAATACCTGGTCACTATGGATCTAACTGTAGTCATTTTCTTGACAAAGGAGTAAAAAAGAATGGCAAAAAGTAGAACTGACCAGCTTCATCAGAGTGCAGTTCCTGATTGTAACACATAGCTACATCCCATCTTCTATATGCTTTCGTTTATTTCATGATGGCTTCATTTAGAAGTGCCTCTAAAAATCTGCAAGCTACTTAGGTCACTCTAACATGCTTGTATCTTTCTCTAGCTCCTTTTTCTTTTTTCTTTTTAATACAATTGTTGTAGTGGCTAGTAATATTTTCTAAATCCAATACTGACTTGATATGATTATTAAGCATTATTGTTGCCCACATTGTAATTTCATTTATTAAAAGGAATGTGTAAAAGTAGATTAGTGTTACGTGAGGTGTTTAATATGAGTTCATTGATACGAGTTCCTTCACTACGATGAGAAGAAACAGCATCAGGCTGCTAACAAGAGACAGGAATATAAATCTATTCTTATATTCCTTTTCATGCTGTACTATGGCTCTGGAATCAGTAAAAAACCTCATCATTGGCATATAACTGTGCAAGTAATTTCATACGTTCTAGTCCCAAAACTGTCAGATTTATTCCTTCAGTTCAGTGGAAGTGCTGTCATTATCTTTGCTAAGAATGTACTTAATTCCTCATTTTGTACTAATACTTATATATGAGGCCTTTTTCTATGCAAAATATGTTTCAGTATCACCTAACAAACGTACTAGTTGAAAGCACAGGAATATAGGCTTTATTTACAAAGATGATAAAAGAGTAGCAGGTAATAGTTAAATACACTGTTTTCTTTGTACAAATCACCATTTAAACCATGTAAAACATTTAAACAGCCATTTCCACAACTTACATTTCTTAATACCATAGACCTTAGACATCACCCTCATTTTTATTTTGTAATACTCTGCTGACACCTTCTGGAACTCTACTTTGTAACTTCATAGCAATGATAGAGTCAATAAAGTACGATGGAGTCAGTAAAGAAAAAACTTTCTGATGTTGTCACGTGCTATAACACAAATACCACTGCGTCTTTTGTGATACTAATTCCAGTTTTCACTGATTTTAAAGTATCAGAATGATAGAACAATTGAAAAAAAGACAAAAAAAAATAGAAAAAAAGAAGTGTTTTGATTGAGAGGATCAAGATCTGGGAAAATGTATGTACTTCTAATGTCTCTGATATTTGATGTTATTCATAAAGACCTAGATAGTGGGCTGAAAGGGTTAAGAAAAAATCTCAAAACATCATTGCAACACCTGTCTTGTCTTCTGCATGTAATCCCCTGTGTGTTTCATTCCCCATCAGTGTACATATCTAAATACGTACACTAAATATCATAAAGTGCTTCAAGCCTTGAAGCACTTCATGTTTCATCACTTGAGTGTGAATATGACCTACTTACCCATGACCTCTGCAGGAGGCTGTAAGTACCACATAAGATTTATGGAAAACTTTCATCCTTCTGGAGGTGCAGCTGGAGGCCGTGTATCCAGTTCCTCAAATGTCAACAAGTATTTATATTTAGATTCTGAATCTCCTTGTTGTTGTATTCAAAGACGTTTCACAGAAACCTAGTTTACTTTTTTAGTCATTAATCCTTAATAATTAAAATAATGATGTTTCCTTTTTAAAAAATATTCTAAAAATTCTAATAGAAAAGAGAACATGATTCATAAAGTTTAGTGTCTTCTACAGTGTCGATTACAATGTATGCAATAATCCTTATAAATCCTTTTTTAAAATTTACTTATTGGTGGCAATATTTATTTTGTACTTTTTGTTACATGTGTTTCCTCATTAACACTGTTAAAAATTGTGACATAACAGATTTTCAGTAAAAAACAATTATTTTATTGAATAAAAAATAGTCACTGTGTGTAATTCAAATAAAATACACATCAAATTGTCAAATTCTTTACTATGATCTTGTGTAATGAAGATGCATATTTATAACTGTATTCAGTTAGCTATACCACAAGAGATGTACCTACATATCAAAAAGGACTGTAGAGACTTTGAGGTTGAATTAAAAGTTGTCCAGGTTGTTTTCTTCTCAATACTGCCAATCAAAAGAAAGAGCTGGCAGAAGCAGACATATCATACAGATCAACATCTGGCTCCATAGCTGGTGTTGTCAGCAGGGTTTTGGCTCCCATAATCATGAGATGCTCTTCAAAGACTGTGGGCTACTGTGGAGAGATGGGGCCCATTTATCAAAGAGGGGCGGTGATATTTTTGCTGCTAGGCTAATTAACTTTTTGAAGTGGCTTTCACTTAATTTTTTTTGTGAGCAATGTACAAAAGCTTGGAGACAAGCTGTGACCCATGTGACAAGGTGAATGTGAAATGAGAACAGATCCCATATTTTTTCAAATACAAGGGACAGATGACAGAACATCACAAGTGCCCATATGCCAACATTCGTATTCTGGGAAACAAACAGGAAGAAATTGAACTCCATGTGTTGTTGTAGAATTGCACTGTCATTGAAAATATAGAAGATTGGTGGGTTGGTTGATCTAATTGGATTGCTGCAATAGAGAGATGCAGATCATTTAAGAAAGAAGTGTGTGTGTTGAGGGGATGGTAACTCCATGGAAAAGATCAGTTTGAGCATCTGGAGATCAGATATAAGTAAGAGGATAGATATATTGATCAGATAGTGTCACAGATGGAAAGTGCACTCATAAGAGAGAAGTAGTGGTAAATTTATTGAATAGAATATAGTGAATAAAAAAATATAATCATAAATAGGACAGCAACTTAGCAAGATTAAAGATGTCAAAGTAAACTTGATTATTTACTGCATAGAGAAAAGGGTTCAACATACTAATTCAGGACACTTCTGTTGAGTCACATGGTTCAGAGTGGACCCATTTTGTTTTTTAAATTGCTTGAACCACAGAGGTTCAATCCAATCAACAGTTTATGTCTAAGGGTATGATCAATCTAAGATATAATATTAACAAAACTAAGAATGTTTAACAAACTATTAGTCATTTACCAAGATTCTTTATCTGAAAGGAGTCTCTTGACATCAAGGTGTAAGGAACCTCTGTGCAGGCATAATCTTGAGAAGTGTGCCCACTCAAGGGGAGACTGTCATGAAACCAGCTGCCATGCAAGAAATCTCAAGGAGCTCTTGGGGTGTTCACTATTTAGGGTAAGACAGTCGACTTGTAGTCAGCAGCCCAGAAAGCCAACAGTATCCCAAACCAAATCAAGAGGAGTGGCCAGCAGGGAGAAGGAGGTGATTTTCCCCCTCTACTCTGCCCTTTTAAGGTTCCATGTGGAGTATTGTGTCCAAGCCTGGGGTCCCTAGAGCAAGAAGGATGTGAAAGCGTTGAAGCAAGTACAGAGGAGGGCCACAAAGATGACCAAAGGACTGGAGCACATCTATGAAGAAAGGCTGAGGGAGTTGGTCTTGTTTAGTTTGGAGAGGAGAAGGTTCCAGACCTCATTGCTATCTTCCAAGTCTTAAAGGGAGCTTATAAGCAGGAGGAGGACAGACTTTTTACATGGTCTGATAGAGATGGTGAATGACTTTAAACTAAAAGAGGGGAGATTTAGGTTAGGTGTTAGGAGAAAATTTTTTACTCAGAGTTTGGTGAGGCACTGGAATAAGTTACCCAGGCAAACTGTGGATGCCCCATTGTTGGGGTGTTCAAGGCCAGGTTGGATGAGGACCTGGGCAGCCTGGTCTAGTGTTTGGCAACTCTGCTCTTGACTTGGGAGGGTGGAATTAGATGATCTTTGATGTCAATTCCAACCTAAGACATTCAATGATTCTATGACAGTCATAGTTTTTGGTGAAGGCTTACTTGATCTTCAACTATTTAACCACATGTCTGCTATCTGTTCTTCCAGCCCCTTGTTTGAGATAGATTTGTGGTCATTACCTATTTTAGCTAGGCAGTGTAATCAGTACTTTGCTCATTGTCTGCTTGAGCCTTGTGTGCAATGGCCAGGTCAAAGAAAAAGTTGCATGGGGGAGGATAGAAGGGGAAAGAGCATGCTGTCAGAAGTTGTCTGATGCTTAGAGGACTTGAGAAGTTAACCTATGTGTAAGGTTTGAATCAAGCAATCTCCAGAAGCTGTCTCCTACCTAAATTCCTGACCCAGTTGTGCTATGCAATTATATGGGAGAAAATTATTCTCGATAGGAAAAGAATACAATAGCGGAGACTAGGAATATCCCTCAATGAAAAATGATGCCATGAATGGTGAAGGATTACTACTGTGAGTTACCACCTCTGTTGGATTCATGAACCTTGTGGAAGAGTTAATGTGAAATGCTGTTAAGTATTATTTTCTCCTTTAATAGTTGAAGAAGATCTAGAAATTTGTTCAGAGGAAACTGAAGATTCAGACTAGGAGATATTGGAAGCCAAGCTTTTTTCTTAACAAGCATAGACTAGTATCTATGGAATTCTGTTGTTTATCAATTTGATAATAGCAAAGGATATTTTATGCTTAAATTTATAAAACTGACACTAGAAGCTGTGTGTGTGAACTCCACAATCAATTTAAGATCATTTCTAGTTTTCTGAAAAGCTGATATTTAAACCATGAGATAGCATATATTTTTCTTTTGCTGTTGCAGTGACTCTAGAGTTTCCCAAAGTATATATGAGGCTGCTCCGAAAGTAATGCCTCCTATTTTGTTACATTTACTCACAATGTCAGAGGTGAATGATGGTTATATGGGAGTAGAGATTGAACATTCCCACCAATCTTCTGTTACATTTTTCACTGTGAAACAGATGGCAGTAGAGGAGCAGTCTGACAAAATGTCATCTGACATGAAAGTGTATATGAAGAAAAGGTGTGTCACTGAATTCTCCCATGCAGAAAAAATTGCATCCATTGACATTCATTGACACTTACTGAATGTTTATGGATACCAAACAGTGAATGTTAACACAGTGACATGGTGGGTGGTGCGTTTGAGCTTTGTCAACAGATGCAAAAGACAAGCCACATTTTGAATATCCATGCAGATTTATAGGAGCACAGCATGCAGGTTCTTATTCATTGCTGGTGAAAATGCATGCCTAATAGTGGTGGCTATGTTGAAAAATAGTATTTTGTAAGTAAAAATTTGCTCTATCAAATAGTATTATTTTTTTTTCTTTGTATCTGATGTAGTTTCTGTGGAAATAAATAGGAGGCATTACTTTCGGAGCGACTCACATAAGATGACTATATGGAGAAATAAATTTATATGTATCACTTCTTTTCAATTACAACTCAGATAATCCCCTATTAATAATGATTGCCAATCAACCAAGCAAGCATATGATGCATATGTACATATAAAATAGTGGCAAAGTCTGAATCAAGAGTGTTAGCATTGACAATGAGCAAGGAAGTTTTATCGAGCTGTTTTATTTCATGGTGATCACTGGCTGGCTTGCTACTGCTGATATCCTTATTTCAAACATTAGGCTAAATCTGTCCACATTAGATTATTCTGACATGTGCCACTGAGAGCAACTGCAGACATCCCTGCTTTCTTTGGATGTGCGACAAAACTTATGGGAAATTAAAATGTTCTGCATAGAGGATAGAGGAAACAAAAACAAAGTAGTCAGTGTCTACCTAAGAAGTATGTAAAATAGATACAGATTTAATGTGTCCCCAGGCCTGGTATTAGTTTATTGTTAAAACTTTCTCAACTATGATTTTGGATCTCAGTCTCCCAGAAAACACCCAAGAATGGTCTAGGGGCCAGTGTGTGCCTGTCATAGTAGACTGTCAGGGGTAAAATATTCTTTCGAAAGAGGGGTTTACAAGGATTTTTGATCCAAACTTATTTACTACTGCAGGTGTAACTGGTGTCACATCACACAAGGACACCTGCAAAAATCCTGGGCTACGCAATAAAGCAGAAAAACAACCAAAGACAAAACTCACTCTCACCACTAATCTGAGCAGGGTGAAGTAGGAACCAAAACCGGAGACAAAATGTAAAACTGCCAATAACTATACGTGAAAATAATGAAAAATCGGTATTTCCTTGAAGTAGATACTCCTTTCATTTTTTTTTTTTTCTCTCTTTTCCTTTTCCCCCTTCCTCCCCTTTCCTTTCTCAGAGAAGATGTGATGTATCCTAACTTCAAGTAGTCAGGTCATACTCTAAAGAGAGCTAACTTGTTGGCTTAGCAATTGTTCACGTCCCACAATTTGCCTTGTAAAGGCACCAATCCTTGAAACTTTCTGTTCTCAGGTCTGCAAATTTCACCATGAGTGATATTTGATTGTACCTCTCCATTAGATGCAGAACAGTATTTTTTTTTCATGACAGAAATTTCATTAATAATACATTATGAAACCAAAAAGATATATGCAATTTTTTTAAAGCTGCAGAGCCTTTAAAGCAATATAAAAGTGTATCGGTTCCTTTTCTGCAATAGCTCAAATATCATTGTTTTGGGCTTTTTTTTCCCACTCTTCAACAAAAAGAGACCCTTTGAATTTAATCTACTTCATGATGCAATAGATCATCTAATGTATAATACTAGCTATAATAATAACAGAAAACCAACAAACAAAAAAAGAAACAACAGGTCTTAGAAAAAGAATATTTCTTTTCTGAATCTGTTGGCAGAGCTCATTGTTCACAGTATGACCCAAATGCATCTCCAAGGCAATTTTAAGAAGTGAGGTTTTTTCTTAATGAGTGGTGCTGAAAATATGTAATTAAGTAGTTGTGCCACTTGATGGAGCCATTACCAAGTTGCCAGCTAAACTGTTCTGCCTGAAAATTAACGAGCACAGCTGTAGCTATCAAGAAAAGACTGAATCTACTCAATTTTTCTAGAAATTCAATAACTAGTGAGCTTGGCCTACTTAACAGAGGGTTACATCAACCTGCCAACCTTGGAATAAATCTTTATGCTATTATGATAAGCTACAATTTAGTTTGCTATGTGAGAATTCTCTGAGAGCAGCAACTCACTGTTGATTTTTATTTTTTTCTCCTCTACTCAGTAACCACATTTTGCTTATCATTAGTAATGTTTTGTTTTTAGATATTTAACAGAACTGGAAGGGTATCAACTACTTCCTTTCTTTACTATTTTGCTCTTTTTATTTGTTCTTTCTAGAGAGGGAATCAAAAATAAATTCTTCGTTCTAAAATCAAAACAACTTTTTGAGGAGCTCCAGCAACAGTCTAGGGAAATACTATTATCTCTAAAAGCTTCTGTCAAAATTCTTATCTTGTTTTTACAAGCCACTTTTTTCCCTTCAGACTAGTGAATATCTCACATCTAAATTTGAAGTGTAAGCATATTTGCATGGGTCTCCACACATTTCTGAAAGGAGGCATGCTCAAAACACCAGAACCAGTAATAGACGTTTGATTAATGTTGCCTCTATACCAATAAATTACTGGCAGTAATTTTCCAGCTTCATGGAAGGTGACCTAATGAATACAAAGAGAATGAGTAATTCAAAAATAATAGGATTTTTTTTTCTATCAGCTGCAGGTTCTTCACACACTAAATTTACACGGAAAACTCTGAAGGACTCATTTCAACTTGTTGTACGCTTATAAAACCAATTTTCCACCTTCTCTGCTGTAAAGGAATTCCTGATTAAAAGTGCTTCCTATTTTCACTTGAAAGTTAGTGCAGAACTCTGTCCAAGGCTAATGTTAACTGACATCTTAGACCATGCATGGTGTTTCTGAACAAAATCACAATGTATTCATATTTATTTTCTCATTCAAGGATAAGAAATGGGGTAGTGGTATGCTTTCCACTTCGGAAAAGTAAGTGCTTTGGAGAATGGTGATGGAAGGAAGGAATTCAACAGAGCAGAATAATTGCCTTCCACATACGCATCATCATTTCTTTGCTCAGAGGAAAACACAAGCATGAGTAGAGAGGCATTATATTTAAAAGACCACATAGATTAAATGCAAACACTGATTTTCAAGACTGAATGGCTTTCTCATGTGGTATAAAAGTATAAGCTGAATTGCTCAGTGATTTACACCAAAATAATCTGACAACAACCCTATATATGTCAAAATGATGGATGAACTATATGCAGCATTTTTTTGTAAAGTTTTGTCATGATTTTAATGTATTTTTTTTCATTTATTCATGGTTTTGTAACACTTTATGAGGAACATTTAAAATGATTTTAAAATACTACAGACAAGTACTTTAGCACCCTTTCAGATTAATGGGAATGATGCATGTTCAGTAATTTGATAATCAAATATTCCTTGTCAGCTTGTAGATTGGAATCTCCTTTGAAAACCCTGGCCAGGAGCTTCATTGCATGAGGCAGTATTTTGGCTGCAGAATTTTGATCCCTCATGCTGCTAAATATTTCTTAATATATGTAGACTACAGCAGTGTTTTCTTCAATATGGTACATTTCTTGACCAAAGATATGTACTATGAAACATACATTATCTTTACATCAGAAGTAAATGAGTTGGACCTTCAAACTCCACATAGTGTGTGCTGACACACTAGCATCCCCAGTGCTATTCAAGGCCAGGCTGGATGGGGCCCTGGACAGCCTAATCTAGCAGTTGGCAATCCTGCCCAAGGCAGTGGGGTTGGAGTTTAGTGATCTTTTAAAGTCCTTTCCAGTCTATGATTTTATGATTCTATGATTCTACAATTCTATGATTCTGTGTGTTATTTCATACTCTCAAATAAATATCTAAATCAGTGTGCACTATGATTTATTCTACAGGCCCAGAGATAACACAAAGATATTTTAAGACAGTTTACGGTGTTTGCAAGAGAATATGTCATTTTGTTATGTACTTAATAAATACATATATTCCATTATAATAGTCAGACATCTTGTATCTTTCCTTTATTTGTTTTCTCTCCAGTCTTGAATGTTTTCTCTTCATCCCTCCATCTGTCTTTTTCCTTGGAACATGAAATTTCTCTTTTTTGTTGTTGACATTTTTATAAGAGTTTTCATCCTACCCAGTTTTTAGACCACTTTTTTAGCTGATCATCCTAGTCAGCCTCAGGACCACAATCTATGAAGATGTAACCCATTGATAGACTGTCTGGATGGACTGTTTTACTTTATTTGAACACATTCTTTACCCAAGGCATTTCTTTTCTAACAAAGGATATCAAAGTCCAGCCAGGGTGCCTTATGACTCATGTGGTTGCCCAGTTAAATCAAGGCTCTGATACTTAATGAAATGCATAGTCTCATTCTTATAAATACAAAATGCCCAGAACCAAACAGAATATCTATAGTGTTCATACGCAGATTCAGTATGTCATTGGACTATGTAACTGCAAAATGTTAGAGGAAAACTTCCTCTAAAGCAAGAAGTATCAGACAGGGAGATAAAGGCTTTGACTCTCTGAGATTTTTTTCTCTCATTAAAATGAATGAGAGCTGACAGCATATGATCCATCACAGGAATAGATACGACAACAAGATAGTCCAAGAGGCATCAGTGCAGAGTTGAAATGGTCATAATTCCATTTGCCCCTTCCAAATTGCAGACGGGCTTCCAGTACATGATTAGTTTAGATATACATGACAAAAAAAAAAAAAAACATGATGCTATTTGTAGCAATCAATGACAAGTGAGAAAATGAGAAAATGAAGTTCTTCTTTCTTCATAACAGGAATTATTTGGATAATGACCTTTCCAGAACTATCAGGATAGGATGTTAATTACACATATTATCTGTATATCAGAAAAGTGCTGTCTTCCATCTCGGAAGTGTGTTCTTCATTAATCATAAAAGAGCTAGGAAAAAAATTCATTTCCTTACAAGCATATGATTCACTAGGATTTTTAATAGTTGGATGACATGGCTCTGATATCGTTAAGCAGACTACTGTCAGACATGGCCAGCAGAGAGTGTAGGATCTACCTCCAGTTTCTATCTCAGCCTCAATCTGTATTTATGATAGAAAGACAGAAATCATTGATGTTAAAAAAAAAAAATGTAACACATGTCCAACGTAACCTCTGACATTTCTGTTGTGACTATTTTTAATGCCAAACCCAAGCTGTTTCATCCTTTTTGTGGTATCATACTGATCACAATTACCTTGGCAGGAAAACTGGTTACTTTTGGCAACCACTGTTTCGTCTGGGTTCCAAGCTCACTTGACATCATAATGGCTCAGTTTAGGGTCAGCTCTGCTCTACCCACAGCTAGACAGCTTTCATTTGTCTTTGGGGACAGATCGAGTGAGTCTAGAAGAGACAAAGCACACAGTTCCCGAGCGGTTTACCATAGTAATTTTTTTCTAATTCAGACACATCAACTGAATTTATTTGAGAGGAAAAGGATGCAGGAGGGGCTACTCTTTGCTGCAACAAAAAAAAAAAAAGTAGGAGAGGGACAGGGAAATCTGGGCTGTGGAACACATTTTTTTTTTGTGTCTGCAACAGCATCACTGGTCAGCAGTCTCTCAGGTTTCTCTCTGCACTATTTCTTTACACATTCTGCATGGTCCCACTTTTCTAGCTTTGTCACACTTGCAGAGTACCCCACACTGCAATGTATAAATTCTTTTGAGTATTATCAAGATACAGTAAAGGAAGGATCAGTCTCCACAACCTCCCTTGAGCAAGGTTCAAAACCCAGAACAAAAACAAACTGCCATCTTTTCTTTGTAACAAAATGTACTGCACAGTACTCAAGCTATGCTAAATAAATGCAAGTGCTTACACCTTCCAGCATCGCCTCCCATGGCAGACTTTATGCAAAGACAAGTAGAGTGCATCAAACCTCCTTTCTCATTGGAGGACCTGGGCAGTCAGCAACATCCACAGTCTGGAAAGAAAGCTGCAACAACCTAAAAATATTCTGGACCTGCAAAGGAACCAAATAATCACAGCACTGAATGGCAATAATTCTGTGTGGCCCCAGAGAACCACAAAGTGAAGTCAAAACTCACATTCTTGATGAAGTGCATAGAAATTGTTCTTGCCAGTAGTTTCTAACCAGGACCAAATTTCATTAGCTAGCTTTTGCCCACTCCTGGCAGGCTAGCTGGGTCAACATGTGCAGCATTTACTTTTATGCATATGAGTTTAATGGAATAATGTCTCCTGTATGAATGAGAGTGAATGTATGCTCTAGAGCTCAACAACTGAAGTTACTTTTATCACTACAGATGCATCTGTTTTACTCTTTAATTACGTAATTCTCTGTAATGTATTTTTTCCCATCATAAATATTTGAAACAACATTAACTTTTACAAGTTCTTCCAACACGTTCAAGTATTTGGCACACTCTATCCACTGTGAATTTATTCTCATAAAGTCATATGATTGCAGCAAAGTGTTTGACTGACTATGGAGTAAAGGGCAAGTCAGATGAGCTTTTTGCTTTCGGCCAAATAGTACGACAATGTAGACATTTTTTATTTTGGCTTTTAATTTCAGCTTTGTGACCATATAAACCTTCAAAAGTTCCAAATATCATTCAAGCTCATGCAGATCTCAGAGCACAGGTCCTTCCCTGAAATATCTCTTTTATCCCTGTTTATCTACTTATCAAATCAGATAAAGAAATAACTATCATTAAAGAACTTTGAAGGTATATTGGTAACCTTTCAAAAATCTTTGTCAAACTGAAAGAGTTTTGCACACCAAACGCTTATTCTACCTTCTGTTATGTATGATATATAATTAATTACAGTACTGTGCTTGGCTTTTCATTCCTTATAAGAGAATATAATACAGGATACTGTATTTTTAGAATCCTTGATTTTTTTTGAGTAGTTAAAAATGTTTTTTTTTTTAGACAAATGAAGCTGGTTTTTAGCAGTCTATTAAATCTTTGTTGTCTTTTTGTTGTTGCTGTTGCTAAAATTCTTGTACCTTGAAATGAAGATGTTCAGATAGAATAAAATCAAAAGCTCTTAATAGTGCTACTATGTTCATTCTTTGAGATAGGGCCACTCCTTTCTGAAAACAAGTCAATAGCAATTGGTTACCAAAATATCTTCAGCATTTTTGATAAAAATTCCTATATATGACTTAGCCCTAGTTTCCAATCTGAGCATAGGTTGAGTGGATCTTTCCTTATTTTCCCCTCACTGCTTTTTATCCTTTGTCAGACAACACCTTTTCTACCCTCACCAAGAAAATGCGGGGTCAGGCTAAATAAAAGCTAGAAAGTAAATGGTGCATTCTCACTCCCCACTTAACTTGATTAATTTGCTGCCACTGTTCATTTTGCAGATTTCTGAGTGAAATCCTAGGCTCAAAAAAGAGAAAAGTTAAATGAGCTTGAACAAAAGACAGCTAAGCTTTTCTTGTCATTGTCTGGTATGTAAGTTACACGATATTAACCTCCTGAAACTGTTCACTTAAAACAGAAAATGAGATGAGGTATAGTTATAACCAGACTTGTAGATCTGTGACACTACTGAACAGAATAACCTTCATAAGAAGCCAAAATGTTTATTTTAATAAAGTAGTTACACACAAAATTCTTCGAATAACCAAAGATAGCATAAAATTTTTACATTTTCCCAATCAGAACAGTGATGAAGTCCCATTGAAAACATTTTCAGGAGGAAAATTCAGATCTCATTATTTATATTTTATCTAAGATAATAACAATCGATGCTCAATTCAATCCTTGGCTGAGCATGAGCTAGCAGTGTGCCCTGGTGGTCAAGAAGGCCAATGGTATCTTGTGGTACATTAAAAAGAGCGTGGCCAGCAGGTCAAGGGAGGTGATCGTCCCCCTCTACTCTGCCCTGGTGAGGCCTCACCTGGAGTATTGTTTCCAGTTCTGGGCTTTTATATATGTATTTATTATCTGCCTGCTATCAAGAACTGAAGTTTTCATCAAACACCAAGACCTCATTCTTGTGTCCTAATGGTTAGCTCAGAGTACGTAATCATGTATCAACGGTTTATGGGCCGTTTCAGCCCAGTTCCGTAACTAATGGGGCGGGGGACCCATGGACCCACGTCCTGGGAAAGGGGGAGGGGGAGAAGAGAGAGGGTAGGGAGATGAGCCTAAAAACAAAACAGAGGCAACGATCTGAGAAGGAAAACTAATTTACTAAATAAGATATTAAAATGCAAAATAACACAATATAATACAATATAATTGGAGTTGAAGCTAATAAATCAAAGAAAATGAGAGAGAGAGTGTCCGAAACCGAAGGCCTTACACTAAAGCTGAAGACGAGACGGCTGAGGAACCTCCACTGCTGAGATGAGCAGCAAAAGAGGAAGTCTCGGGACTTGCGTGCAGGTTTATCTTTCCCTCTGGGT
>JANHGO010007023.1:0-20591 GCA_024606505.1 Aquila spilogaster
TACTTCTAGGCATGATCGGAATGTACGTTGTCACGGTGATTAGGTAACACATGTAGCTGATTGGTCAATTGTACAGTAACACCTACTGCTTGTAAGGTACTTTTATCGGTAGCTGTTTGGAGTAAAGGAGAATCTTGCTGCAAACTGGATGTGAACCGTCTCTGAATGCTACCTCTCGCTCCTACAATTTCACAAGATAAAAATTAGTCTTGAAAGATGTCTAAGCTATCTAACTGGAAAAGTATACAAAATTGAATATCCTTCCAAATGTCATGGTTCCAAAATAAAAAAAGAACTCTGAGACTGGACTGTAATTGTCAAACATTCTGTTACATAGATATTTGTAAATTCTATATAGATCAGACAGAAATCTATTTGAAGCAAGCCTCTGGAATTCCAGAAGACAAGATATATTCTCAAAATAGATAAATGATTAAACAAACAATAAAGAATGCAACTCCAGCCTACTTACTTCCCTTTAACTACAAATAGATGCTGTATGTATTTGAAAATATCATATAGTTTTTCTAACTTGTTTACTATACGGTACAGAATAAACTGTTAATTTTTCCTCTACTGAGTAACAGACAGTTTGCATTTTAGAAAAAGTACCACAGGTTGGAACAGCAAGTTGCACATGAAATCATCAGTAATATTTTATGCCACTTCAGCTGCTTTATCAATGAAAACCAAGTAAGTGACTTACCACCTGATAAATTGTATCTGAATAAACCAAGAACCCACTGAGTAAGAATACATGGTGTAAAAAGGTAATGACCATGGTCATCAACTGAGAATTTTGCTCGTACCTTAAAAAACAAGTTAGTAAAAAAATAAAAGAGATGTTTTAAAATTGAGATATAGCTTTCATTTTCTCTAAAATACCATTAGTTAATTAAGGCTATAGATTTAGACAGTGTTATTTACACACACCTAAGTTGTTTTCTAAAGCGCATTGATTGTCATGTTTTGTGAACACAAAAGATTTTCTCATAATTAAAAACATTTGATTTACTAGGCAGAGGTTTCTTAAATTTTAAGCGGGAGGATGTGTGTCTAACCATCTATTTTAACTGTGTAAAATTTTAATAGATACATACTTGATGTGTGCAAGGGACTTTACCTTCCTGTCTCTCTTCTTTAAAACATCCACAGATTGCTATGTGCTTAGGTGATAAAGTACACTATCTCCTGACTCAGTAAGCTGGAAAATACTACCGTCCACATTTTATTACTCAGGAACTTGAAGTGTAGATAGGTTAAGATGATTGCTGAAATCATACACTAAATCTGTAGCAAAGCAAAAGCCCTTACTACTTATTCAGCTTACTTCTAATATCTAGTAATCTTTTCAAATCAGATATCAACATTACAAAAAAATATATGAATGTAGATTCTAATACTGGTAAACCTTTTTATTTTCTTGTTAATATCAAAAGGTAATTATTAAAATATATATCTCTGAACTCTCCATCTCCCTGAAAACAGTAAATTAAATTTCCATACCTGCTCATATACTTGAACCATAGATCCTGCTAGCTGATGTATTTTTGGTAAAGAACCCCAAACAGGGTGATTTTTTAGGTTTTTCTGTAGTACAGGTTCCAAGTAGGCACTATAAATAGTTTGCAGTTGGTCTCTATCTGGATAGCTACATATAAAAAAAAATATATTATTATTATTATTATGGACTATCATTATTAACTTCTTAATTCCTCTAAAAGATTCAAAGTTATACTAAGTTATAATGACAACTACTGAGAAATTTCAAGGAATAAGATTTCCATCTAGCAGATTAATAACATCATTGTATTACTGCCATTATTGTTTTACTTTCTGAAGCCACCTTTAGAAAGTCTGTAATCACTTGTAAACGTGTTCAAGATTTTAAAACAAGAAACAAAACAAATACAAAAAACACTACCAACACTCACAGATTACTCAAGTGGTTTCTAGTGCCAAGAGACACCAAACAATACCAAATAATACAATAATAGAATGGTTTAGTTTGAAAGGGCCCTTAAAGACCATTCAATCGAAACTCTGCTGCCACAGCCAATAATGCCTTGCACCTGGTCTTGAGTACTTCCAGGGAGACAACATCCACAATCTTCCTGGACAACCTGTTACAGTGCCTCACCATCCTCACAAAAAATAACTTCTTCCTTGTATCTAATCTGAACCTACCCTTTTTTAGATTAAGAACTCTACTCCTTGTCCTGTCACCACACTTCCTTGTTGTCTCAGCCTGTCCTCATAGGAGAGGCGCTCCAGACCTTTTATGATTTTCTGGGCCCTTCTCTGGACCCAGTTCAACATGTCTATGCCTCCCATGCTGCAAGCCCCATAGCTGAATGAAGTACTCCAATTGAGAGCATAACAGAGGGGAAGGGGGGAGTAATAAAAAAAGAAAATCACATCTTTTGAAATGTGAAGATCCCAAACTGTTAGAAAAAAGGACTAGAACAGCCACATCTTTGTGAATAGTAAACTTAGCAAGGGCTCTACAAACAAGGTGAATCTGAGTGTCAAACCTCACTTTCACATACTTACTCAACTGCACAAAGACGAACAATAGAAGTAAATCTGGAGGTAAGTTTATGTCTTCCTAATGTTCCTCCAGCAGTCATGGATGCCACAATCTGGATATTTTCCAAACCAACCCACTCCAGATTTTCATCATAGAATCCTTGGTATGTCAGAACCTTTTATAATTACACAAACATTTTATTAAATGAAAGTTAACAGTGTATTTTACAAAAAAAAAATATTAGTGAAAGATATAGTAACGTTACTGTTTCCTTAACTGTCAGTACTGGTTATCTTTTTCCCTAATAGTCTCAAATGTAAATTCTTAAACAATTGTAAAATCCATTAAAGAAATTCATTATTACATTCTGACAGATAAAGGGAAAGGACAGAGCTGGCTAGAATTGTCCATAATTACCTGGCAATTCTTCCTAGAGAAAAGCACCTAACATTAAATAGGAGGTCAGACAGTTCATCAGTGATACCTTACACTGAGCAGATGATCAGTGTTGGAAGGCTTTATATCTAAAAGCATACTAAAAAGAAACAAATCCAAAAAGGAAATAGATGACATATATAGATTATTCCACCACAGTCATTCGAAGAAATGTAGAGAAAGAATATAATCAGCAAGAAGAGGTATAAAAATCCAGAGAAAATTGTTTTAAAATATTTCATTTTGAATTCCAGTCTACAGAGAAGAGTATTATGTCACAGCTACACTCAGAAGAGTACTGTGTCACATCAATAACTTACATTGCTTGTGTTACAACTCATCAAGTACTGTCTTTATTATTTATACATATAAGCTCAATAAAAATGGTATCTTAATTCCAGCTGATAGCTATATATCCCATTCAAGTACAAACAAAAATAATGTCCATAAAGGCACAGGATACTATCTATGATAATTATCAATGTAGATACATACAATGAACTATTTCCAGTGTATTTAAGCCTCTTTGTAAACAGTTAAGTGTTTACCTGCTGAAGAAAAGCCACTAGAGTGCTTGTTCCCCATTTATCAGGTTTTGGTAGATTTATGTCCTTTAAGTACAAAACAAGTCTTTCACAGTCCTTTGGTCTGAATACTCGCCCAGTGTTTGTACTTATTACAATGCAAGTTTGACTTAATTTCTGTATAAGATGTTGAGAGGTAGTCTGTGCACTGCAGTGAATGGCAGCAATCTGAGTGGATCGGAGTTGAGAAAATGCATAACGAAGCAGCATCCTAAAAAAAAACAGAAGTGTACAAGTATGTAAGTATAAATAAGGTAAAAACACATTCAA
Organism: Aquila spilogaster; assembly: GCA_024606505.1. NCBI lineage: Eukaryota > Metazoa > Chordata > Aves > Accipitriformes > Accipitridae > Aquila > Aquila spilogaster. The sequence goes on from JANHGO010007023.1 coordinate 3,820, forward strand.
GTACTGAGTATCCAAAGATATTTTATAGCTTTTGAATTAAAATGCACATACTGTATACTGTAGTAACCTGAGGTGTTGCATGAGATTTGCTGAACTTTCCATTTTCCATTCAAGACATTTAATTAAAGTGTAGTGTACATCTACATAAAATAAAGACCTATCTTCAATACCTTGTATATATTGATTCAACTCATCTAAATAAGGAACCTAAAATAAACAACAGAACAGCTTAATTCAGCTGCCTGGACAAAGTACCCAGGATTAGACCAGCTTTTCAGCTGTTGCCTTCAGCTTGAGCTTTCCCTAAATTTTCTTACTTGCTACTATAGAAAGTTTTGTTTGTAATGTAAACATATCATATTCTGCAACTAAAAATGAGAAAAATCACATGATAAAATCTTTAATACAAAACATTATTAACTTTTTCAAATAGCTACAAGTATATTTTGGTTAAAACAGCAAATGTGTGTTTTTACCCCTTTCCACAACCTTCAGGACCCACAAGAAGAAATGGCTCCTTATTGTTAAAGTCTAGCCAGGGTCTAAAGTAATCCAAGCCTCTCTGCATGTCAGGGGTTTGGATGACAGGAAGTGTTTGCAGATTACTGAAATTATCAGCTGTTAGATTTTCATTTTTTTTCAGCTGATATAGCATTAACCGTCCACTGTCAGTGTCATAATATGTGTCCAGGGGCTTCCTTGGATCTGGTGGAGACTCTTGTGCCCAAGTGAAAATCTTTAAAAAAAAAAAAAAGTTTTCGTTAAATCCATATCCCTAACAGCAAGGCCTATTATTTTAATTATGTGTAAAGAATGTTTAGAGTAACTTTGCAAAAAGAAGCATTTGATTCTTCCATTTTATAGTTTTGAGGCTTCCTTTGAAACCAAATTTGATCATGTTATGCATACGCTTTATGATGAAGTCCTGAATTAAACAGTAACATATTACTCTTCCACATAATATTTTTTCAGAAATATAAAGAATCATTGTGTCTTCAAGTATTTACACAAAGATGAAACCACACCCCAGAACATAAAATATATAACTTCAAAATAATGCTATAAGAAACACCTTCCTGGTGAGGTGCAAAGCCTCCAGTGTTATTATTCCACACATTCTGAACACAAAAAATAAATGTGTTAGAGATGCAGTAAACGCAAAACGTCTGCTGCAGAGGTTCCTTGCATAAAATAGTATGAACAGAGGCTGTTCTATATCACTTGGTGCAGTATAAAAGAACTGCCACCTGGGCTGGATGAACCTAGCAGTGTCACATGAAAGGGCAGCGTCCCACAAGCAGGAACACATGAAACATTTCTTTACTTTGGAGCTACTTTACCTACTTCCCTATATGCAGCACAGATTGCAAAGAAATTAGAGCACTGATATTCTATTGTTGTGAATCTTCATTGTGAGAAGTGGGAAAATCACCATCTAAATGTACCAAGAAATATTTTATAAACTTGATGAAAAAGATTACCTGCTTTGCAAATTCGAGTCGTGAACTCACATTGAGATTGCCACCAAGACCCCGGAACAAGTTAATGATAAACTGTCCACGATCAGTACACCCACGAAGATGAGAAAGCCCATTCATCACAGTTCCAACTAAACTTGTTTCTACCACAAAGTCATTCTGTAAATTGCAAGTCAGAGTACACTTAATCGTATGCTTAATAATAAATGCAATTTATTGCTAGCAGAGTATTCTTTGGCCCTCCCACTTGATGTGAAATTATTTTAAAATATAGTTTTGAAAGCCTTAAAGTTGTATTTAATTCCATGTTTAATTATGTATTGATGTAATTTAGCAATCAGAATTTTTCTTGAGTACTCTGAGAATCTGTAAGAAATCAACGGAACTATATACTGGAAGTCTCTCTCAGGAATACATTATTTTTTAACTTAGACATTCAGATATTTCAGATCTTTGAAAAAATGCAGGAAGATGTGTCTGTTATGGAAAATTTAGTCTCACGTGAAGACATGAATTTTTCCAGTTTAAACTGTACTGTATGTTTCAAAACTTTAAATACAGCAATCAAGTTTTAGAAACTCACAGTGACTAGAATGGTTCCAGTACTACTCTTACTAAAGAAAACAGTTACCAAAAAAGCATTGTGATTTCTTTTTATTTAAATTAATATGAATATTTTCAGTGTTAAACTAGAAAAATGTATCACCTTAATAGAAGCTGAAAAGTGATCAAGTATTCAATTACCAACCTGCTTGACAACCCAGTTTAAAGCCTTTTCAAAATAGTCCCCAATCCAGTTTTCAAGGTTGTATCTACATTCTTCAGGCTGACTTCTTAGCCAAGATTTTATCAGAGAATTAAGATCTGTATCTTCATCACTAAGCCAAAGCAAAGGAAAACAAGATTCAAACATACAGATTTCCACATCTTTACACAGATGAGTTGAAATGAAACAAAATTGTAAGAAATGTCCAGGGACTTTTACGTAAGAATTTTTAACCAATATTTTAGCTCTACTGGTCATACACAAAATAATCCAGTACGTATCTGAAAAAGTAGGAAATATCTTAGCCAAAACGTTATAGCAAGAGTTTTGAAGACACATAAAACCTAAACTAGACTCTCCCAGTGATGTGCTTTTCAAGTGTACTCAAGTAATTCAACTACTCTGCACAGTTTAGACCACCTTTCTAGAAAACTTAAGAAGATTTGCTTAATTTAAGAAATTACAATACTCTCTGACTTACCTCAGAAAGATCATTCCCATTCGAGATATTGTAGCAGGAGAGGCACAGCTAAGGTCATGAGTTTCAAAAATAAAGTTGACATTTGAGCCAAATTGAATTCTTTCTCCACTAGGCATAGTCAACAATCTGTTGTCATCCAAAACGGAATTCAAGGATTCAATCCATTCAGGATCAATATCTCCATCACAAATTATCCAAGAAGAAGTATCTATTTCCAGACACAATTATAAAATATCAAACCCAAGAAAAACACTGAAAGGATGTAACTCCTGACTAACTTAACACTATTTCTTACTCTTCTTCCATTATAACTTCAATATAAGCTCTTTAGGGACATTCTTCATGTTTCATCTTCTGATGTCTGCTTTTGTTTTCTTAGGTACAGAGAAGCTGGAAAGTGCCAATGAGTGTTCTTCAATATGACTGGCAGCAGAAGTTTTGTTTACCTTATGCTAACCATAAATTAATAATAACACGTTGTACAAATTTAACTGAAACTAAACAATTTCAGTAAATTAAACAAAACAGTACATCTGCTGTCTCTTAAACGTACCTTGGGGTTCTCGTACCACTTGTCGAGCACTCTTTGTAAGCACACCATCAGACCATTCTCTGGTATCCATGTCAATATGGCCAAGCAACTGATGACGAGGCATAGCTTTGGGATTCATAGTGTATTGTTTCACTACTTTGCCAGTTTTACCAAGTGCTGTCTTTAACATCCGCCAAAGTGTCGATTTCCCTGCACCGCTCGGACCTACAATAACTACACCCATTCTTTGACGTAGTTGTTCATACAATTCCAAAGCTTTCTTGACCTAGATAACAAAAGAATCAAAGGATAGGTGAAGTTGTAGAGCTAAATCAATCATGTTCTCCTTTTTCATGTTTTTTCAATCTACTTTGCATGCAGTACCTTTGTTTCTATAATTACAAAATACACATACTTAGAGGATCAGTTAAAGTTCAGATACGAAAGAGTAGCAAGAAACTTATTTGCACATTAGAAGCATTTCACTAAATTACTAATATGAAGAAATCAGTTATCTTTGGACATTGATTTTTCCAGAAAAATTAATGAAAGTTTAGTCAAAAAACTTTAGCTAGCTCAAAAAATAAATGAATATGCCTGAGACATGGAATTGCTTGATAAAAGTAAATGTTTAAATATTTAAATTCTTTCACTGTCCAAAACATTCATAGGAATTTGTACCTATCTTGAAAAAAACTGTATCACATGCTCACATCTTAAGCCTTCTTGCACTATTTTTCATTCGATTACACAATCTCCCATGCTTCCACCATACACATTTGCTTTTATACGAATAATCATAATGTAACTTTCAGTTATTTTTTTTCACTTTTTTATAAAACATATTACTCAAAAGTAGAAGGAAATGAGTCAAATGTACTATCAATTAGTCCTAATTAAGAACATTTCATTTTGTTTTGCTGTTCTAGTCAATGTTTACCTGAGTGTTTATAATTTCCAAGCATGCCTCTTCAAAGGCTTCCTGTAAAGCTGTAGTTAACTTGGCATACTCCACATCTTTGAGGTCAGTGCCAGGGAAGACATCTTTAACCAGTGCATCAAATCGTGCACAGTCTGCAAATGTAAGCTTTGACATGGTATTAAGCCTCAGAGCTTGAACCACCAAGTGACTCTCATTAACTGGAAATAAAAACAAAGAAGGCAGATTTGTGTTCTGTTTTTGGTTGGTTTTTGTTTTGTTTTTTTTTTGGTTTGTTTGTTTTCAGCTTACAATATATTGCCGCTTGAACCCATATTGTAAGACAATGGAAGTGGGATCATAAGGGAGACTACAATCCAGTCTTCCTAACACTCTACCTGGAAGTTAGACAAGTGACTAAGTATCATATATACTGACAAGTGAATTCTATTACAGACAGTTATAATACAATATATACGGATAGTTATGCTGGAGATAGTACATAATAACATAATGATTAAAGCAGGACTAAGAGTAGCAGTGCACAATTATCTTCTTTTTAAAGTGCTTGTGTAAGAAATGAAGGACCTGACTCTTCTTCTGCCAGAGACAGTTAGAAGTCTAACCTCTCAAGTATGTCATAATTAACTACAAATACTCCAGAAGAGGAATACTCTCCATAGCTCCTCCTGAATCCAAAGTACCAAGGAAATGTTAAGTGTTTTGGGACTAGAAGGAAAACAGATACAAGAAAGCTTTATTCAGCCAGAAAAAAGTAAAAACACTCCTAAAGGGAAAGGCACAGGGCTCTGATCTCTGTTTTTTGCTTTTATTAACCAAATTATTTTCTCATGTAAAACATGAAATTTTTCAGAGAGTGAGATTTGGAACCACTGGTGTAAATCATTATTTGTCTGAATGTATGATTGCCCCTAATCAGAATGCACTGTATCCCAAATTCAACCCAAAGGACTGAAAGTCTCTATTCTCTAACATCCCTTTCCTCTGCATCTTTTTCCCCAAATGTTCTAGAGTCTGAGAATTAGTATATCCTTCCAGGATTTGAAAAGTGTTCAAGCTTCTTCATCCTGACCAATGTTTTAAACAGAAATGCAATTTTTCTAAATAACATGACAAATCATAAAGAGGGAAAATGTTTACCTTAAGGAACTTGTTTTAGAAAGCAAAGCAAGTAGTATAAAATTTTAGCAACATTTAAGAGCATGGCCAAGATTTTGACAAGTCAGACTGAACAATACAAGAAAATATAAAGAAACAGGAAATTTCATTTGATAGAAATACCTTATGTATCTCAAGCTAAGAGATACACACATACACACACAGAGAAAAAATCTGGGTCAAAACCATAAACTAGATCCATCTATCTACCCTGTCACAAGGTTTACTGGAAGTTATAATTTAAACAAGACTGATTGAATTTTAGGAAGTTTCACATATCTAAACATGAAGCCAAAAAAGTCATAGAAAGGAACACTGGTAGGAACACATTGTAAAACACATTGCTGATAATGCTTTGACAGATCCAAACATAACTCAGTTACAAATTGTTTACTATTGTCAAAATGTTTGCAATGCTCAGATTTGTAAACCAAGGCTGTCTCTAACAACTGACAGTATCAGCTGGACAGACATCTGCTGTTCAGGACATCAACTACTGCTTTTTGTTCACTAAAGATGTAAATGCTCATCTACCCTGGTCTTAATTCCCACACATTTGATATCTGAACTAGAAGAAAACATAAAAAATAATCTAAAAAAATACATAATGCTCCAGTCTAATCTAATACTTTCTATCCTTTGTTTTTATGTTTACCTCTGCCTACCAATCTGTGTTTAACATGGTCCTTATCTTTTATCATGTGACTGTCCTGGTTTCAGCTGGGGCAGTTAACATAGATAGACACATAAATAGACAGAGATCATTGCCATTACTGTTATTTCCCTCTTCTTTTTCTATCTTACTAAATAGTTTTTATCTCAATCCATGAGTTCTATGTTTTTTTTTTCCCCAGTTCCCTCTCACATCCCACTGGGAGGGCAAGGAGTGAGTGAACAGCTGTGTGATACTTCAGCTGCCTGCTGGGTTAATCCACAACAGTGACAATTTTAGCCAACCTCAAATGAATCAAAATGGTCTGATGACTGATAAATAATGACAGCATCAGAGGATCTACACTCCAGGCATAAGCAAAGTGAAAACAATAGCCTTCGAGAATCATTTAGAATCATGAATAAATAAATTCCTCTATCTATATGCCTATCATATAAAAACTGAATCTAGAATAAGACATTAGTCTTTTGTGACTGACAAAGAAGGACTGTCATGGATAATTTTTTCTTTGCTAAGTAGTCTCTAATCCAAGGTATGGCTTCTCAAAACTCCACTGAAGAAGATGTAGAGAATTATATCTGTACTCTAAATAATCAGAAATTTGACATGATCAATCTTACGTTCTTGCTTTTCTGCACTTCTCTTCAGCTGACGAAGAAGACTGCCACAGCCTCTCAGAATAGTCTTTAACGCTCGTAAACCCCAATCATAGTGCTGCTGTGGTGTCAAAAGCTCCCTAAATTTAAAAACAACAGTGCTGAAATAAGTTTTATGCAACATTGCCAGGTTTTCTACTGTTTTTTTTTCAGCCAATGACTATGTTCACAATATGGTTTGGGGAAAAACAGAAGCAGAAGTGATTCTGCAGTACCATCTGTAATGCATTTCAGAGGTATAAGCAATGATACTTTAAAATTCTCAGAGGAAGTATACTGAACAGCTAATATTTACATTATCATCCCTAGTGAAATTAACTAAAATCTCTGATAGTCTATAACTGTGTTCTCTTTATTTTGCCTATTTATAACCAAACAGCCATTTCCATAGCTACTTCAGGAGTCAAAATACACATTTAATCACACAGTCATAGGCTTACATTCATATTTAATGAGGGTAACAGGGGTGCAGTACTTTGCCACCTTGAGATTTTAACTGCATTCCACCTATTTTCATACCTGAAGCTCCTAATCTATTGCAATATTTTTATTTTTAACATATTTTAAATTAGCCACTACAGAGATTTGAATGGTACACCAATCAGATTCAAGGGCTATACTGAAAGTAAAAGTTCAGATGATTCCAAACCTGCTGTTTTAAGGCTAGTTTTGTTTCCAACACACAGCTTTCTGCAATTTTCAATTCATACAATATTACAGAAAACTAGCAAAAAGTACAGGTAGATTGTATTCCTACAGTCCTACAGACAAATACTACATAGAGAAAAAACAATGTGAGATAACCACAAGGATCAGTGTTCCACAAAGGCAGAAACATGCTAATCTTTTTTTCCAATATGCTTACCTTGCTAGATTGAAAATAGCCACTAATTTTCCACCAAGTGTTTTAGCATATTTAAAGCCTTCTGAATACAAAATCACTTCCGCAATAAGTTCATTGTCTGGATGAGTCATAGCAACTGGCCTAAAAAGTTGTTTGAGGTTATCAGGCAGTTTTTGTCTTCCTCCATAATCTTTTCCAGCAGGATTCATAGTGATAAAAATTCCAGAATTATGATCCATTTCAACCTGGAATTAGAAATGCAAGGGTAACGGTACATTGTTATTCAAAAATATTGAGAAATGTGCTGTGTTTAGTTGCAGTAGCCAGTCGTTAAACTAGTAGAGATCCTGTTCTTTCAAATCTATTTTTATAAGAAAACGAAGTCTATTTTGTTGTACCTTTTTACCAAGCAATTCACAGGAAGAACTATGTTTCTTCAAAGCATGTTGAATTGTCTGAATTTGCATGGACACTGCAGACAAGACAGCTTCCTCAAGTCTATTAAATTCATCAAAACAGCCCCAGGCTCCACATTTCACTAAGCCCACAAATATGCGTCCCATCGACTTCACGTCAATGCCCTTAAAATTAAAAAGAAATAACAATAACAAGAAAGTAATAGAAGACTATCTTCCCACCTATTAAAAAAAAATTATCACTTTAAATAACCACAGATGTCTAAGAAACTATCAAAGGGAACCTGACAAATTATTAAGACTATTTTTAGAATGTAATATTTCTCTATGAAGTATATGAAAAGATATTTTTGAATTTTTTAAGATAAATTATGAGGAACTACACACACCTCATCACAATTAAAGACTAATACTTGTCTTCCAAGAAGTCCACCCAAGGCCTTTACTGATTCAGTCTTCCCAGTACCAGCTGGACCATAGGGATTTCCTCCAAGCCCCATCTTCATAGCCTGAGTAAGAGTTAGGTAACACTTATCTGTCAAAGGTGTATAAACAAGTTTAGGGGAATTACCCTGCAGAAACAAAACAAATTATATAGTTTAGTACACATAAATTAGTTAAGACATGATTTCATTATTTGCATTCATAAATAAATTTAAAAAGAGATTATAAAACAATGACTAAGATGTCCAAAATAATGAAATTTTCCTTAGTTTTCTAGAGTTACAGAAAAAAATCTTTAAAAGGAAATGAAAAAAGCACTGAAGTCAGATTAATCTGCATCCATATTAGGAAGTATTATGTACCTGTATTGTAGCTGCCTTCCATACAACCATTATATTTACACTATCAAGAACTAAAAACAAGTATCCTACTTTTTAATGTTTTCTATGAAATAGCACAAAAAGGACAGAACAAATTTGGAAAACAACAGCAATAATTGGAAGGCAACTAGCACCATGTGAGAAATGAAAAAGTGTTTGATACATATTTAAAAGCCACCAAGAAGAAATTAAAAATACCATACCTGATATTCGTAAGTATAATGGAGTTCAGCATCTACCATCTGAACATAACATTTTTGGTCTTTCATATAAAATCTCAACTGTTTCTTCCAAGCCCAGTCTTCAGCACTGTGAATCTGAGCTTGATTCAGCTGCTTCACCACATCAATGTTATGAATAATATCAAGAATCAAAGCTTTAAGCTTGAGCTCAAGGATTCCAGATTCTGCATCCAACAATAAAAAAATAAAAAATCACAATGTTAGCAATTCTGACACTCACTGGGTTGCGTTCCATTATCATTTGATTTTATTAAGATCTTGTTTCAATTATACATATTTACTAATCAGCATAAAATGAGATCCTGACAGAGGTAGCAAACCATCATGTAATTTCAGCCATTTGAAAGATCAATGACTAGCCTAATGCATGCAATTTTGTCTGCCTCTACATCCAAGAGAGTGAGATAGAGGTTTTTCCAGAAACAAATTATTCCAAAAGTGTTTACCTCTATATCCACTTGATACATGAGGCACAAATTCTTAAGTGATGTGATGAGGGTCTGAAAACCACACTGTACACACTCTGGAGATTTTAACTCAGAAGAAAGGGAGAAGGAGAAGGGGAGGATTTCTCTATATACAGAGATAGTCGTTTTATATAAAGCCATGTGGTGATACATACATATTCATTTATATTATATTATATGAATTCTGTAAGTTTCCAAATATATAAGCTCTACAAGATAGTTTTTAACCTAAATAAAAGTCAGTTATTTACTGAAATATTAAATACACTGATGTTGGCAATGGTAGGGAGCTAATCGGTAATTTCCTTCTTAAACAAAGAGAATGTTAAACACTATACAGTTACAAAATCACTGTGAGGTCTTACATATTAGAGCTTATTTTCGTACCTGTACTGCCACTATTTTCCATACTTGTATCAATGCTAGTATAATGTTCCAGTTTAGCCATGAGTTCTAATTCTAACTGTTGCAGGTTATGGTTTCTGATAGCACTTTCAACATCTTCAGTGAACTGAATTTGTTCTGCCAAGGAAAGAATCTTTGAAAAGAAAAAAGTTCAAACTACGTTTTAAAAATACAGAAGATAAAGGAAAAGAATCATTTGCAATTGGTCATTAAGAAAATGTTATTGATGTTTAAAGTATTTTACTGTAAATGTAAATGACGTCAAACATTTGCTATCCACTTGAGAATACAGCCACCTTTTAAAAACTGACAAAATTTAGCTAAAACTTGTAATGCAATCCAATAGAGCAAATACATTAGCTGTTCTACAACATGTAGTACCAAAACTGTTAGAAGCAATTTTTCTTATTAACAGATATGTAGTACAGAAGCTAACAGATTTTAGGCACACTGAGCCTGCAGTCAAAGAGCTCTGATCATATCTTTGACTTTTTGTGCTACTGACCCTCTAACACAGTATTTTGCATTCTGTTTTCTGTATATCCCTTATGTTTTAAGTACTCTAAGTTCACTGGAAAAGTACTTTAAGAGCTATGAAGGTTCAGTCAAATTTGGAATCAGAAAGAACTGGAGCAAAAAATTCCATCAGTTATAAAGACCTGAAGATTTGTAAATTTAACTACGTCATTTGTGCTACTGGTTCAAAGCGCATAAATCAATTCCATTTTTATTACTATTTCTGTTCACTATTTCTGTTTACAGGGGTAATCTTTAGATTTAATCACATTCAAAAAGTGTTTTGTTTTTTTTTTTTTAATTTAAGAAAGTTTTAGCAGCCCCACATCTATTATTATCAACCAGCTAAGATCAAGATTTACATCATATGAAATAAATTTTATGTAAGATCAGGTGACACGTAAAATACTTCAGTATTTCAAATGTTTACACGAGAATTACGAGAAAAAAAACATTTTAAAGCATTTCTCTATACTACATAAAGAGGATTTCTCTGGGATTTGTCCAGAGTTTTCCTGCAAATTCATATATATACTTTGTGAGACTTTAAAAATAACTTATTTGGTGTATCTAAGACTACACAGCGGTGCTACTGGATCACCTACTACCTGGGAAGGAAATAGCGATGGATCAATGGAACCTCCTGATTTTTTTCCAGCATCAACACAATCGATTAACATCTTTTTCAGAGTCTCCCTCATCTCCAAAGCCAAACTGCTTAGCCACACCTGCCAAAAAGTTTAAAAAACTTTAGTTACACTGCAAATTAACTTCTCAAAACTTTTTGGAAATATATTTGGATGTGATTTTCTTACCTCCACATCACTGGACAGAAGAACTTTATTCCTAAGTGGCACAGTTTCTCCTTCTACTGACTTCATGGCAACTATGTATTTAAATTCTTCATCAAAGGTCACACTATGAATGCCTATTAATCAAAAAATGACAGCGAAGTCAGATATTGTTAGTCATAAACATTAATTCCTCCCTCTCTAGTAGCAGAAAGGGAGAAAAAAAGATCTGCAACAGACAATTTAGCTTTAAATAAACTTATTTATATATATACTATACTATATATACATAAATATACTTCATAATATACTTCAAATAAATGAAATTTATGAAATTAAATGAAATTAATAAAAATTATTAATTTTAATTATTAATTATTATTTATTAATAAATGAAAATTATGAAAATAAATTTTCATAAATGAAAATTAATGCATTACCAGCAAAAAGTTTCTTAAGATGAGACTGGATAACCAAAGGATTTGTGGATTGTCCTAAAATTTCTAATAAGTCATCATCTCCAATGAAATAGAATCTTGGAAATGCTGAGCGCTTTTCCTGTATAAAAACAAAAGATTTTTTTATTATTTATTTTAATTCAAACTTATTGACTTTCTTTATAGAAAACTATATTAATGTCAGTTGTACCTCCAAAAACTCATTCAAAGATCTCTGACATCTCTGAAGCTGATCAAGTATGGCAATTAAGGTATTTCTTGTTCCTGCCCGGGCATTCAGTGAAGTGATTCTATTATCTCTTTTGATATCTGACAAAACAGATCTTGACAAAAAAAAAAAAAAAAAGAAAAAAAAAATGGAGTAATTCATAAAATGACCATTACAGTTTTAATCTGAATATTATACATTTGTAGCCATTTAATTAAAAATTAAAGCTGTATAAATGAGCTGTATAAATAGCTGACACATAACTTCCAGTTTTAAAGATCTATGACGAAACATTTCAGAATTTACATCAACATATCTCCAACACAATTTAATAATAACAGTTTTTTGGAACAGTTGTTCCTCATATTTCCACTATTAATAACATTGTAGCACACATGGGTCAAAGATGATACAGAAAATATGTTGCATTCCATATCACTAACCTAAAATCTTCATCAACTCTGGTAAAACGTGCATGATCTTTGGGCAGAGCTCCACGGCCAAAAATAGGTTCTAAATAGACCCATTTTCTCTGTATTAGGTTTAAATTTTGCAAACACTCATCCAACTCAGCGAGTTTTTTTTCCCACATGGATACTTTATCTTCAAAACCTTTGTAATATGGAGAGTCTTTGAGGGACTGTAAAAGACAGCGATGATCTCCAACTTGGTTGACTATGTCTTTCCAGTCTTTAATAAGCATGACAGTCTTTCCTTGGCTATCTTCATAATCTGTTAATGTAAAGACAGCCCCAACTCCCCAGAGTTCAAGTTCACGTAATGCTTCTCTGATTGTAACTTCACCTTGAGCCCGACAATTCAAATCCTATTTAAAAGCAGAAATACATTTCATTTAAAACTACAGGCCTTGCAGTAATACTTTTTCTTCAAGAATCAAAGACAAATAATGTTTCTATACTAAGACAAAAATATAAATACACATACAGAACAATATATTCTATGGAAAGACACTGCTGCAATTACAAAGGAACACTAGATAAATAATAAAATAAAGATACAATAACTTTACATGTCATTATTCATACCTTAAGTTCTGTGGCTTTTTCTATAATGGCATCGGTCACTTTAAGTAGATCTCCAAATAGCAAACTCTGAAGAGTGGTACCTCGGGGAAGACCCAGAAGACGAAAGAGATCTAGCCAGTGGTCTGGAGAAAGATGTTCTCCTCTAACGTATTTTAGGAGTGGAATTACCATCTATGGGAAAAATTCATATGAATCTACCTGGTCTTTATGCAAATTGTATCTGTTTTTTTACACAGAAGCTATTAAAAAAAAAAAACAACAACATTCTTAAAATAAAGCACTTTTTTTTTTATAATCTTGGATTTAATGTTTAAGAACTTTCTCAGGAAAACTCACTGTAAAGTGCATTTAAGTAAATTGTAATGCCCTCCTTGTTCAATGTAAGGCACTACAAGATTCTCATAAACAAATTAAATGCTCAAAACAGCACCAGGAGATACTTTCTTAAATTGTAACTGATTTTTTTTTGTGACAAATGAATACTGAGTAACACAGTAAAGTAAATAATCCAATCATACTAGTCATTTTTTAGTTTATACACCTTCCTATAAATAGCATCTTACTTTATATTTGTCCACTTCTTTTTGCACCTTTACTGTCATTACAGTGTGTTCTTCCATCTTCCTAATTTTATCATGCCAGTTAAACAAAAATTCTTCAAATACGTATATTTTACTCCTGTATGAAAATCAAATATAGAAAAGATCATAATAACACAGTACTATAACTATGCATACATGTCCATGAAAAATAAAGTAAGAAAATCATACCTAAAAGTAATCCAGTCTTCTTTGGCTTTCTCCTGAAAACCTTGATAAAACTCTTCATACAACGCCCAGACTCCTGCACAACACTTAATATCCTGAGATACAATTTCTGACAATGAGAAGTCAGGCTCTTCCAATTTAAAATGATGGCATTCTTCACTGAATAAAAAGATAACTGCGTTATAGACTATGTTATTCAATTATACATTAATGATTTAAGAGAAGCAATCACATTAAAATAGACCTCCTTTCTTTAAGAAAAGCCATTGGCTTCATTGAAGAACATTTTTGCCAACTGCAGTTTCTTTATCGTCTCCTTTCCAAGCAGAAATAATAAAGGAATAAAAGGAATAACTGTCTTACACAGTGATCTTCTCCATATTCACAATTATTTTCCATAAACTTTCTCTTTTTAGGAAGCGAATTTTGAACTTGGTATTCTCCGAAATAAGGTTTGAAATAAAGTAAGTTCAAATTGATTGTTTCTTCATTAAAGGTAGAAAAATCATGCTGGCTTTATTTACTACCATAATTACGTGCCAAGCTAAGAACTGAAAAAGAAATTTTTGTCCATTCAAAATATGCAGCAATGAGCTTACCTAAAGTAGGCATTCAGAGGAAAACTTCTTTCCTTCCACACAACAGTCTAACAGATAGGACACTTACTCAAGAAATTAGAGAGGTGAGCTCTGGCCCACTTAAGTTACAAGATGACTGAAATGCTAAGTACCCTTCCTTGGACCAGTATGCCAAACCTCCTTTTAATGAGAAGTTTGTAAGTCAGAATCTAGCCTTTTGTTTACACATTCTTTTCCTTAGAGGCCTAAGTCCTTGAACTTTTCATTCCAAAAAAAACTTCAGCACAAGAAATTCATGTAATGTAGAATGAACAAAAATAACCTTGAAAAATAATGAATGAAAATCATTTCATATGAAGAAAACTGAATTACCAATATTATCCAAGAGATAAAATTTAATTAACATTTTCTGAGATATTATTACTGTAAAGGATCTGTACATTAATGATTATAATATACAGGGAAATAAACATACATGAGTTTTTCCTTCATGGCTTCAAGTTCATCAAATTCTTCCTTTTTTTCCTTTATGATCTGAGCACTTTTCTCAAGCATATCCTGATCACCTGTTTCAATTACAACATCGCTTGGCTTCAGCTGATCCCAACGAGCTTTAAATTTTTCCAGATCTTGAAGATATATATTAATACGTGACATCACATTTCCCTTCATCACTTCAATCTGTAAAGTAAGAGTTAAAAATGAAATTCCTTTAATGGATCACAACTACAACTAGTATCCAACAAAATGCAAGTAACCACATTATTCCTACTTCAGATATAACACCCTAAGAAACTGTTCACCTTTAATCTTTTGGTTTCATTTCAAAAAAAGGGGTACTAACTTTATGCTGGTATGTACATGGAAGAACTGCTATTTGTATGACATGTTAGTACCTTCAGTAACAATATAAATTGTTCAGCAATGTCTCAATGGCCTGGCAATTACAGGACTGTACACAGTTTAGCCAAGTTGTGCATCAGTAAGCATCAGTACTAAGAACACAATATATTGTTTATTTTATTTTTACTGTTCTGTTTTCCTCAAGGATCCACTGATTTATATTAAGCCATCTCTGTCCTTGGATAGTTCTTTGAGACAGAAGGACAACATAACATTAATTTCAGAATCAGTTCTACAGAAACTTCACCTAGCTACTGTTTGAAAAGTAGCATCTCCTTACAGGCTATCATCAAAGTTGGTTTATGGATTTTATGTAATTCAAGAAAAAGTATTTCTCCAGACTTCAACGTTTTAGGAGCCATTGGAATGGATCCAGAGGAGAGCCACAAAGATTATCAGAAGTCTGGAGCACCTCTCCAACAGAGAAAAGTTGACTGGAGAAAAGAAGGCTCAGGGGAGAACGCATTGTGGCCTTCCAGCACTTAAAAGGAGCTTATAAACAGAAAGGAGACATACTTATTTCACAGGCAGACAGTGACAGATCAAGAGGGAATGGTTTTAAACTAAAAGAGGGGAGATTTAGGTTAGATAGTTGGAGGAAACTTTTCAGAGGATGGTGAGGCACTGGAACAGGCTGTCCAGAGGTGCTGTCAATGCCCCACCCCTGGAGGTGTTGCTCTAGCAAAGGGGTTGGACTAGATGATCTTAAGAGGTCCTTTTCAACCCCTGTGATTCTGGGATTCTGTGATAGGACCCTGGGCAGTCTGATCTAGTGGGCAGAAACACTGCCCATGGCAGGGGGGTTGGAATTAGATGATCTATAAAGTCTCTTCCAACCCAAGCCACTCTATGATTCTGTGATTAAACATTGATTGTTACCTGCTCTGTTATCATAAGCTGGTGGCTTTCCATCATTAATTCAAATTTATCCCACGTAGCTCTCAGGTTACTGATTGTGTCCAAACCCGCACCAGCCACAGTTCGCAGAAGTTTGTTTTTATCCTCAGCTTCTTGAAACAGGAGAAAAATCTAAATTCAAATGGATTAAAAATACACGTGGGTATGTAAAAATTCAGTAAATCCTGTTTATCCAATGAATAGATACATAAGAATCACCATTTGTGTATCTATAGATTATATGTCTATATACAGTTGCATTTTTAATACTGCTAACATAAAAAGTCAAACACTAGAAAAATAGTATCTGACGTATTTAGAGAAGTTATAAATCTTGATCCTGAAATGAAATATACAGGAGTTGATGCTTATTGTGAAACAGGTAAATGCCTTTCTACTTATTGTAGATATCCAATCAACCAGACTCAAAAACAGTATCAGAGCAACAAAAGTTCAGCATATATGTACCCATATGTGTAATGGGCCTGGCAGGGAAGGAGTTAATTTTCACCACAGCAGCTGTGTTATGTATATATATAAAATTCAATAATATATAATATTATATATATATACACACACATATATTTTAACATATAAAATGTATATATATACTGTTATATATATAATTTTATATAAATATTATATATATATATATATATATATATATATAAAATATAAATAAAATATGTGTTTCACACAGAGCAGGTTATCGCAAAACTGGGAAAG
>JANHGO010007024.1:0-20590 GCA_024606505.1 Aquila spilogaster
AGGGACGCGCGGCGGCAGCAGCCCCGGCCCGGCCTCACCCGGCGCGGCGCTACCGCCGCCCCTCACCTCTTCTGCGCCTTCTCCGCCATGATGCCTCTCTCTGCGCAGACGCCGGCCGCGCTGGGCGGGGCCCGCTGCGCTGCACTCCGCTCCTCCCAGCGGCAGAGCAGCCTTCCGCCCGGCGGACCGCCTGCGAGGTGGGCTTTATGCTCGGCGTCCCCGCATCCGGTGTCCGTACGAGCGCCCGGGAGCGCCGCTCTGCCGCGCGGCCGGCAGCCGCAATGCCTGCGCCCGAGCCCCGCGCGAGAGACGGGAGAGCGCCGAGGAACGGGAGGAGCCCGAAGGCGCGCGTCCCACGGGGGAGGTAGGAGCAGGACGTGGTGTCCGCCGGCAGCCCGCTCCTGCGTTCGCTTTCCCCTCGGTCCGCCTTGGGGCTCGATGGGGACGGGAGATCACGCGTCTTTGGGGGGCCCGAAATGGGGCTCCTTGTGCTGGTTGTCAGCTGGGAGGAATCGAGGCTGAAGGCGTGTGGGTTGCGGGCTCAAAGCCGGGCTCGGAAAGGACCTGAGCCGTGCGTTCCCGGGTCGGGAAAGCAGAGACGAGCTCCTGCTCGCTGGGGCTTGGTGCGGAGGCTTGAAAGCACACCAAGTGCTGCGGGGGGGAGGGCGAAGGCACAGAGCTGTTCACGGCAGTCCCCAGGATGCAGTACACCGGGGTGCACCGGGCTGGAGCCGTGCTCGGGAGTCTCTGCGTGAAATGCTTTGGTTGTTTTTCAAGAACCCTTTTCCTAGTGCGTATACAGTGTTTTCAATACTTATTGGTCACTGTCTGAACGAACAAGTTAATATTTGTACCAATGTAGGATATGAATGTTACAGTTGTGGCACTCGTTGATTCGTGGCTCAGCTGAAGTGCATCTACGCCAATGCATGCGGCACGGGCAGCAAACAGGAGGAGCTGGGAGCCGTTGCCCGGCCGGCAAACTGTGACTTACTGTGTTTTACGAGCAGCTGGCAGAAGCTGTGCAGTCGCCAGCCCTTGTCCTCGTGGGGGTCTTCGGCTTCCCTGATATATGCTGGGAATACAGCACAGCACAGAAGAAGCAGTCTGGGAGGTTTGTAGAGTGTATGGAAGGTAACTTCCTTCTGCAGCTGGCGAGAGAGCCTACCAGGGGAGCTGCCCCACTAGACCTGCCGTTCACAAACACAGATGTGGAGGTTGGGAGCTGGCTTGGCCAGGGTGACCGTAAATTGGTAGAGTTCTTGATCCGTGTGGAGCCAGGAGAGCGGACAGCAAAACTGCTCCCTTGGGCTTCCAGAGGGCAGACTTTGAATTGTTCAGGAGACTGGCGGGGAGCATCCCTTGGGATTCGGTCTTGGAGGGTAAAGGGGTCCAGGTTCTCTGGGCAGGGTTCTCTGTGTCCAGAGAAGGGCAGCGGAGCTGGTGAGGGGTCTGGAGCAAGAGCCTTATGAAGGACGGCTGAGAGAGCTGGGGTTGTTCAGTCTGGAGAAGAGGAGGCTCAGGGGAGACCTTATTGCTCCCTATAATGACCTGAAGGGAGCTTGTAGTGAGCTGGGGGTCGGCCTCTTCTCTCGTGTAAGTGTCGATAGGACTAGAGGGAATGACCCCACGTTGCGCCAGGGGAGATTCAGGCTGGACGTTAGGAAATGCCGCTTTTCTGAAAGCGGTCAGGCGCTGGAATGGGCTGCCCAGAGAGGCGATGCAGTCACCGACCCTGGAGGTGTTCGAGGAACGTTTAGGCGTTGTGTTGAGGGACATGGTTTAGTGAGAACTATTGGTGATAGTGGATGGTTGGACCGGATGATCTCGTAGGTCTTTTCCAACCTTGGTGATCCGATAATTCTGTGATCCCCAGAGGCCCCTTTAATCCCTATGATTCTGGGATCCACTGAGGTGGAGTAAACACAAAGATGCAGTCCATGCTGAAGTTGTTCTCTGGCCATCTCTGATTTGAGGGATATCACATTTATATTCCCATCAGATGTTCAATTCATCTAGGCCAGCTACTGATATTGTACGAGACAGAATTATTATTTCCATGCTTTGTAGTAGTAAACTGCAGCTGTTCCGGTGTTGCTACACGGATGGTCTTGTGTTGTCACACAACCTACGAAAGGCTTTTTGTTTTGGTTTGACTTTTTTCTTTTTAACAGTTCTTTGCTTTAGAAGTCCCGGTGATGGCGCGGAATTAATAACTGATGCTGATGAATTCCTGGCACGTTTGCACAGCTGGCTTTTAATGAAAGTTATTAGGTGTGTTTGATAGCACATCCAACACCTCTTTTCTTTGGGAAAGATTTCTAAAATGAATACAATCTATACCATTGGCGAATCTAGTCTGTCATTATTAGATGTATTTATAAGAACTTTGTAACAGTAATATCTTTATTAAGACAATGAAGAACCATCAGTAGATTTTTTGCAGTTTATTTAGTAGTGGGATGTTTTTGTATTAGCGATGTGTCAACAAACGCACGGCAGTAACCAAAGTTACCCAAGGTCAGTAATCTCCTACTGTTTCAAAGTCAGTCATTATGAAAGGACATAGCTGAAGTTTCCAAGTTCAGTATTGAGAATAGTAAGCCGTGGAGTTAAGTTTGGTTATTTCTGAGCTGTTACATATCATTTCATTGATAGATCATTTTGCAAGCTGACCTCTTTATGTGACTGTCAAGTTCAGATTTTGCTCTAGTAGACTAATTGTTGGTTACTGTTTCCAAAACAGTGTTATTTATTTACGCCCAGGTGTTATTATCGCTCAGGGGAAACAGTTTCAAACTGTATTGATACCCAGTTATTGTTAAAAGTAAGAGTTGTAAAATGTGCAGGTATTCAATTAATCCCTGTAATTTGTAAGAGTTGTTATCATCTGCACTGGTTTTAATTCGGTCGATTTGCTAGTTCTGGTTAATTCCTGCTTTGGTTAAAGCACACAAACCTGCTTGAGCCTCATTTTTTGCTTTGATTTTGGTTTGTTTCCTTGTTTATTTATTTGTCACATATAAGCCCTTTTAGCTAGTAGGTTATTACATTAACTCTGTTAATGGAAAAATGTTGCCTTTGAGTATACATTTAATCCCCACTGATTTTAATACCAGAGCAAAAACGCATGGGTAGAGTTTGTGTTTAGACAAATGTAGGGGCAGCACGAATCTCTGTAACTGTGCCCCGAGTTATTAGCCTTTGGAAGCACGTAATGAGAGATGATAAAAAATCTACTTGTGTGACCGACACGAGAAAAGGGTAGCATTCCTTCTCATATTCACTTGCTGTCTATTCCAACATATCCCATAGTGAGTGTCTTGCATTTTCTGACTGACCAAAACATTGCGTGAAGGGTGACCGTTAGAGCGAGATCTGTAGGCCGAGGAGATAAGACAGACTACTTTGCTGTTTTCTGATAAGCAGATCTGATAGCAGACGTAGATTAGATTGCCACATCTACAACACTTTTTAACTAAAACCATAGGAGCTCAATCTGGGGGTTATCAAAAACAGCAGTTATTTCTGAATTGGTGTCAAAATTAATAGAGAAAAATACATTCTGAAGTAGATAACAAGGAACACTCATCATTTTCCTAAACCGTTACGCTGCCTCCATTTGCAGATACGGTTTGACAATTCAATTTCCAGAGAAGTTTAGAACCCCCCTCCCCTCCCCAGTTCTCATTGAATCTGTTCTCATTGAATAAACTCCGACGCCATTATAGTCACCTCTACTATATCAATGTAAGTATTTTATTGAGAGAGAGTGAAGTAAAAGCACTGCACTGATCGACTGCCTCACTCATAGTATCTATGTTTGACATTTCTTGCAATGAAAGCGCGGAGGCCAGAGAATTATTCCCCCTTTTGGGCATAAGAAACAGCAACAAAACAGACATTTTTATCTGCCTCTTCTATGATTCCGTACGTTTCACGTGCCAGGTTTGCATTCCTGAGGATACTGCTCATCTTTGTATTAAGCAGATCGTTATGTAAGCACAAAATCTATAAAAGAATGGGCAGAAAGAAACCAATGCAGTCTGAAAATCTGAAAATGCACTGGGGCGCCATCTACAGGATAAGAAGACTTAAGGGAGAAAGTAGGAGGAAAAACTAAGAGAAGTTTAGTACTCTAACTGGCAGCTTCTTCAACTGGTTAGCGGTCTTTGTGGTTCAGTTTGTACAGTAAGGTACCGGACAGTTAGATATTTCTGCAGTGACTGCCTCATCCAATGCTTCTCGATGGAGAACTCCTCAGCAGCGAGATAAAATTCAGTTCCAAAATGGTTTAAGTCAAAACAATCGCACTGATAGAACTGTGTCAGCATGAAGAACAGTGCATAGAAGCAAAATTCCTTAGTATTGTATACTGGGATGCTATTCAAATTTTTGTACAGTTTCTATGTTTTCATTATCGTGGGAAATAAAAGGTTAAAATACCTGGGGAGAAAAAAATTTCCATTTTGAAATGCAAAGCAACTGTTCCTGCCACGATTGGTCACGGTGGTAGTGATGAGGGGAGACAGGTAACCAAGCGAAACCAAAGTAAAACATGAACTTCTAGTATTTACCTTAAAAAATCTTGTAGCCTTCAGTTTTTTCAGCCAATAGCTCCGTCATGAACAGTATCAAGTCCTGCCGCTCCTATCTGCTGATTTCAAAATGAAAACATATGTTGTGTGACATAGGATTTACCAAAAACTATTCAGAGAGCATTTTGATTCTCATTTGCGTGAGGGACATCCTTTCTTTTTTGCTCCGATGACTCTTCTGTAGTACATTAACGACACTGGCAATATTGCAATTTAGGAAGGTGCTAATGAGCTTCTTTAAATACCACAGATTACTTAAGTAGCGTTCTTCTGTTGTGATTTCATGGTGGTAGAGGAGTTTCACACAATGTGAGAGAGCATCATAACTTGTTTTTCTATTCTTTTACTTCAGATAGAAAAAGAAGTGTCAAAATGACACTCATTTACTTCTATCAAATGTTCCCATATTAAAACTCATTATTTCTATGAAAAAAACCAAATCAAATCGAAAGAGGACGGGGATTTATTCTCTGGGTGAACACAAGCTCAATTGAATGTTACACACTTCTAAGTGACGTAATCCTATTGCTGCTTCAGCCGAGTATCCATCTAAATACATCAATAGGTTTAAACACTAGAAAAGATTCAGAGGGGGCGTGTTTTCTATCCTGTTGCTTTCATTGCACTTTTCTCAGATAATGGGAAGCAATCTTGTTTCTTTTTGTTGTTATTTTCGTTGTGTTTGGGGTCTGAAAGATATTTTGTCCATCTTCCATCAAAGACGTTAATTTAAGGAGGGAGCGGATACTCAACCTTCCACGCGCGTGAAGGACCCACCACGCAGCAGTAATTGATAATTTCAAAGAGCGGGGGAAAAGTATTTTAAACAGATATAGTGGTTTCAGAAAAACGCATAATAGGATTCAAATCATTCAGGGGAAGTGTTCCTACACAGCTGCTCTATAACACCAAAGAGAGATCAAACACAATTGAAATGAGTATTGTCTCCAGTAGCGTGGAGACTGTGCTATAAGAAAAACCAGCATAAGTAGGCATACTGTTTTTAAATAGATAACAGAATTTATCCTGAACTATACCACGACGTGAAATTGAAATTGTGTAATTTAAGGGCAAGGCTCAAAACGTACAGAGCTCCTGTAAATATTGAGCATTTCTCAAAAAACCACTGTCCTCTGACAACGGACACATCGCATTCCATGTGCTCCTCTGTTCTTAGAGCAGCTGCATCTCATTTGAATCTCAGGCATTCCAGCGGTGCGCTGGGTTCTCGACCGCACGATTAATTCCCGCAAAGCTCTGCAGGTAACAGGGGTAAAATGTCTGAGAGCAGAACTCAGCTCTGAGAAATCATGGGTAGCAATAGCCACGTAGAGCCTACTGGGTCATGGCGTTACCATTTGGAATTTGAAAAAACTAAAAACTTTGCAGCTTTAGAGATGGAATACTTTGATATTGTTACACTGTTAGAAGATGATATACCAGAGAATTCAACGGCTTATTCGCGTACTGATTGCTAGTTATGCTTTGGTCAAGTTAAACACCAGGCTTGATCCAGAACCACAGGAAGCTAACTACCTACAGGCTTACCTCGAGTCTCATCCATCAGGAGGTCGCTGTTTTGCTCCACCAGTTTCCCAAACTGACTGGGATTCTGCGAGGCACGTAAAACTAGTACTCCCATTCTCACTGATACTTAGTGAATCAACATCTATCAGCACAGGAAGAAAATAAACTACACATTAAAATCAGGGAATCATAGAATCCCCAAGGTTGGAAAAGACCTCCGAGATCATCCAGTCCAATCGTCCACCTATCACCGGTATTTCCTACTAAGTCATGTCCCTCAGTACAACATCTAAATGTTTCTGGAACGTTTATAGAAGTATATTTGGAATTTAACATGAATATTTTCCCTTGGTCAAAAGGATATAGTTTTTTGATACTCAGTTCCACCGAGTACACAAGTTTTTAGGGCACTAAAATATGAGTCCCGGCGAGACAATTCCAGCCTCAGAAATACCAATAGCTATTGAAATCAATGCTCTTTTGTGAGCAGTATGTTACAGAAGAGTTAAGAAAGTGGAAGAACACTAAGTTTTCTTCATCCCTGCTAATTTGTACTAAAGGAAGAATAATTTTCTTTGGCGAGAGTGATTTTTCAAGGAAAAGCTGTTTTTGCCAGGAGAAAAGACTTACTCGTTACAATTAGAAACCTCTTCTGTCTAATTCAAAACCAGTGCATTTTTAAGTACTTTTTGTTTTGTTGTCTTCTCTGCTCATGACAAACACTTCCTGTCTCCCGTGCAGTCTTGTTGTGAACCGCAAATATTTTCCTGATGTTAAGGCAATCGAGATTTAAGACACGAGAGTCTTCTACTCACTCCATACATAATGTTTCGGAAGATGCTCAATGCCAGGCCAGAGCTGAACTTACACGCTCTGGTTTGGGGGGTGATGGTGGATTGTTCACATCTTTCTACGGAGAAGCTGTTCTTTCTCTTCTGTGTATCAATACAACACTTCCGCTGTTTCAGTCAGCTTTATGCAGAAGTTACACCGCATTGTTTTCTTCACTTAAATCATTTGAGATATTCTTAAGATATTCTTCCACATTACTGACATTTTTAGCACTCACATCCAAAGAAGTAATGCTTATTTCCTGATGATATATGCTACCAGTGTGTAAATTTCTTCCCACCCTTCTAATTCCTTTCTTTTGTAAGCTTGGTTTACATTCTTTTTTAAAGGTTTACCGACGGTATGACACAAATTACCTTCCTGTAACTTATTCTTATGTCTGCCAATTCTTCTTGATCTAATTCAATCATTTAGTTGGTGCATTTAAGCATTCTCTATTTAATAGTCTGACCTTAATGCTATCGTAAGCGTAATCGGAAAGCTCTCATAATGGTTTCATCTGTCATTTAAGCATCATTTTGTGTGCGTGCGGTGGTGAATGTTTGTATAAAAATAGCGCCAGCCTCTAGTCTTGACTCAGTTTCGGTTTTTTTGATGAAGTTTTTAGTTCTTTTCTCATCCATTCAAACCTTTAACTACAGATTTAGATTGGATATTAGGAGGAATTTTGTTACCCAGTGGAAGGTGAGGCAGAGGTTGCCCGGAGAAGCTGCGGATGCCATCACCGGAGACGTTCAAGACCAGGTTGGATGGGGCCCTGGGCAGCCCGGTCTTGGGGGCGGCAGCCCTGCTCACGGCAAGGGGTTGAAACTCAATGGGCTTTAAGGTTCCTTCAACCCAAGCCGTTCCACGAGTCCCTGAATTTTACTGAAATTAGTTCTTCATGGGGTGAACTCAAAACATGTTTTGGTTCTTAATCAGGAATTCAGAATTAGTGGCGTTAGCACCACTACCATTTAAACGACAAAACCAAACCAAAACGTGATTAATTTTGAAAGCTACATCAGTTCAAATAGTTTTCAAACCTTTTTTTTTTCAAAAACCTTCAGCCCCAGTGTTGTGTCCCTTTCACGAGAAGGGTTACCAGATGTTCACGCTGTCTCCTGCGTATGCTCGCTTCAGATCCGAAGATTCACTGGAAAAAAAAGCCAACACATTAGTGATAATTTTCCACTAACTTTCTATCTTTCTAGGCTCTGTATAGTTTAGTTCATGGTAATACGTGGAGAAAATGTTACTGTAGACTTCAGTACAGGACAATGTATCTTTGGACTCGTGAGAAGACATTGCTCACTAATTCCTTTCCTTCTGTTTTGAAGGCAGGGACACGTGCACATTCCATATGTAACTGATTTCAATTTAGCATTCTGGAATATCCTAGGATAAAATTCTCATCTGAGTTCATGAGCCAATAAACTGTTCATTTCTCCGCAATCAAAAACTGTGAGTCGTATGGTTCTCTTCTGTAGAGGGAGATGTTTTCTTAGCTGAATAACCTCCGAGGGACTATAGCTGTATTCCTGTGTCTTTTTAGAAAATTGATGCACCCGCGTTTAAGTTCAGATGGCCTATTCCTAACCTTTCCCTGCCTGACTCATAAAGAAGCTACGACATAGAATCGTAATGTTAGTAATTTAATACAACCAATGTGAAAGGCTAATTTTACATAGAAACGAGGGCTTCGCTAAGAGCGGGGAAGCATAGAAGTAGTGAAGAAAATCTAAGGGATCCCTCAAAATACTGCATTTTCCTGCCTCTTGTCAGTTCATCAAGGTTGAATGATGAACATCTATAACGGAAAAGGAAACGTAAATGGGAGTCAGTCAAGGTGAATACTGGATTTTTGACTTCTAAGTTAAAAAGGTTCTTGGATTTTGGTGGGCATCTTGGTGCAGCCATTCCTGCCCAGCTGGATGCCGTTAAGAATCACAACAAGATCTCCTCAGGGCATCCCAGCAGTGTTATTTAAAAAGCCACCAAGACAAATCTTCAGCACAGTTGAGAGTTTATGGAATCAAATTACAAAGTAAAAAGACCCACTTCCCAATTAAAAGAGCGGAAATGAGCTTATTTTAACATTGTTCCAAATAAGTCTACACGAGGCCATTTGACCATTCTGCTCTGAGCGTTGTGGTTTTACAATTACGAGCATCCAAGGGGAAAAAAAGCCAATTAGCGACACGATCATGTAAAATGAATGTTCTGGTTATAAGATAAAAGTAACGATAGAATTCCAAGAAAACGTGCTCAGTGAGCTACTTCACATTACCAAAGACTTCCATGCTAAGCTTTAATATTTCAATAGCAAAAATGCTGAGAAAGTGATTCTCCCTAAGAATTGATTTCAGTTAAAAAGGATTATTCGGTAATTGTTTTTGTTAGAATAATCCAGAAGCTAAACTGATACATTGCCGTTACAAGGTTCTCCCTAGGCAAACTATATTACATAGTTATTGGAGATAACACAATTCATTAAAGCAAGGAAGGACACAGTAGAGCCCCAAAGCTGAATACTATATGAATTTCTAGTGCTGATAATTTGAGGTACAGGGACAGAAACTTCTAGTGTGGCCCATACCTATATTTTCCCGAATAACATTAACATCACAGGAAGGAGGAGATCTCTTTGGACCTCCTTCCTTCTCCGTCTCCTTCAGTTTGTATTTCATATTCATAGTATTCACCGAAGAGGTTTCTACTGATTAACAGGTAGTCAACAACTTCGGCTTTTATTTCAAAGGAAAAAAAAAAACAACTAAGAACCCAACTCATAGCACGAGAGTAGCTAGGTGGGCTTTTGACTTCTTCAACTGTCAAATGTAGAAATAGATTTATTGGAGACGTAGCAAAGCGTGAGATGTAATATGTGCTGTTAGAATGATACAACAGGGAAAATAATGCTGTTGAATTCCTACTGTAAAGCTTAGAATCTACTATGTGGTAAGGAAAGTTAAATGATCTCGTAAATGGAAAACTAAGAAAATACTGAAAACCAAAGAAGTAACATAGCAAGAAGTCACCGAGTTTTACAACATAATCGAATACTATTCTGCCCATATATTTTGTCTCGATATGTCGCATTTAACAGTAAGTCCCCCTCACTTACTTGGGGATCAGAGATTCACTGCAAAATAAATTAAACAAGCAATAGCCATCATTGTTTCTTTAAGAAACTACATTAAATTTAGTTGTGATTAAGATAAACGATAGGCAGTAATGTGAAACTGAATTGGCGCAATTCGATACTGATACAATATTTCTGAAATATCATTAAACATTTAAGTTTTCTACATATTTTTGAATATTCTGTTTCAGTTTCTGAAGTCAGACCTTAGTTAGAGAAGTGGCACAGAATTTAAACAAACCTATTTTGAACCCTCGGTCCAATACAGCTGTTCATTATCTTTCCTTCCATCTCCTTTCTTTGCCTTCCCCAGCTGATCTCCCTTCCCTAGAGCACCTCATCCAAAATTATTTCCTAACTTACAGTGTTACCTTTTCTTCCTATTTCCACCGATCCAACCAACTCCTTATCTACTGAAGCCTGCAGCGTAGCGAACTCACAAACGCAAATTTGAGATAGCAGACAAAGGAGTAAAGAAAGATACAGCTCTGCATGCCTTTTTTCTTTCCAGTGGCTTACGGCTCAGTTTACATTGTGCCTTACAGAAATCTAAACGGTGTCCCATTCTGATACCTCGTATGCTGTTTCCACGTCAATAAAGAATTGTAAACAAAAAGCAGACAGTATTTGCCTGTATGTTAGAATTAAAATAAGACTTAATCTAGTGTATCCCATTAAAACCTGCAATTTGGGAACATTAGACTTCATACTTAGTAGCTGTTCTCGCATTTCTACTCATTAAGAGTTTATTTTTTTATTATTGGAGCACTTCATTCCGGGTGTTTGAAGGCTACGTATGGCTTTCACAAATAAAGAGAGGAAGCGGCCAAGCGTAGAGAGAAGGCAGGTGGGAGAGATTCTCACACGACTAACTGTGCTCCGCTTTTCATTTCAGGTGAAGCATCCCACGCTAACTACGAGCTGCAAAACATGCACGTCTGTGTTCCACTTCTGACAGCGTCAGCATTGTGATCAGCCAGCAGGAAATTCAAATACCTTCGAGATACCAGAACCCTAACGACCCTTGCTAAGGTGTCAGCACACCTGCCATTTACTGGCATAGGAGACTCAGGTGAGTAAATGGTGCCTACAGCAAGAGAAAAAAAGTGTGAACAAAGTGGTGGGGGGACAGATGCTGGGCCAATATGTTAGGTCTAAACGAGAAGGACATTTCCCATACATTTAAGGAGTGTATTGTCATAGGTTGATATTAGTGATGGCAGAGACGCAGGAATAGCTAAATTGACTCTAATCAAGGGGTCTTGTGTTTTTGTATGCCCACCTACAAAGATACTGGAAAACAAGCAATTTCTTTTGCTTTTATTTTGACCAATTACCCAATACTGCCATTCTTTATGCAGAAAAGAGTAAGTATAAACAGTGAAATGAAACCTCCACCTTAAAAGCGGGATGAGGCTTGTCGCTATAGACTTTTCAGGAGGCAAAACGTGTGCTGAAGTTGGTTATTTTCAGTAGCAAACCTTCAGCCAACTCCAAAGCGTGGTTTCTTTCAGAGCAGAAAGCAGTCAGCAAAATACGGCAACTGCCCCAAAGAGCCTGTCATCTAATTTATCGAGAGATAAGCGCAAAGGCAGTAGGACCAGCACAGCAAGAAGGTGTTACAAAAAGGAGGATGCTCACCGGTCTCTGAAGTTCCAGGCCCCCAGGAAGACTCCCCCAAAGGAGGGAGCTCTGGCAGCGGTCAGCCCTTAAATGAGGTCTAAGAGGGGTGGAGCCTGGCCTTCACCTGCGCTCCCGGGGCTGACCGGGTCTTTTCTCCAGGTGCTCAATCAGCGGTTCAGGCCGTGACTCGACGGTTCCCATACATGTAGCAGATGAAAACAGTACGAGCAGCGGCGTAAATGAAGTTAAAAACTGATTATGAACATGGGTTTAAGTTCGAATCGCTGAATGTATTGTAAAATATATCTGGGAAGGCAGTAATTTGCTGTGTCCTAGGAAATGCTTCAGCTATGAATAGGAAAACGGTGGTTGTCAAGTACTGGCGTTCATCTATGTAACTTCTCTTCCTCTTTCTACAGACCACAGCTTGAGCAGTGATGCGGCAACCTCATCTTCCAGCAGAATGGCTTTACACAGCGTAGTGAAAGGACAAATTTTCAGGGATCGTGAAGTACTAATGCAAGTCTTCCTTCGTTCTTATAATCAAATATGACAAAGTCCACGCTCTGTGGTGGAATTTCACTTAACGTCCTTTGCCAGTCCCCTGGAAAGGACGCTTTGTACAGGGAAAGACATGCTGTGTCTGATTTGAAAGAGTCGCTGAAGCATTCCTCGACTCTGATGATCAGTCTTTCTCGCTATCTACGTCTGCAGATCGCTGGCAACGTAACAGGAATTTCCAGCATTCGAGTGACCGTATAATTCTTGCAACTCGTGCCTGTATTATTTTCTAGGGGTGGGTGAACTGAAAGATACAGCCACGTGACAAGCACCAGAAAAGTGAAAGGTGACACCTAGAGAAATTAGTCCGGACTTCTGAGCAATTTACCGAATGGAAGCCCACCGTTTTTAGCAGAAGGATTAGATGATACTAAATCTTTTCAGCTGTTTGCACGTATGTGCAGGTATCAGTAGTTCACTGAGTACCTTATTCAGATTGATGGGCGGGGGGGGGGGATGTAGGAGGGACTGGAACCGATCTTTTTGGTATCATCTCGTACTATTAAGTCAGGTCCTTTAGTAGCGTCAAGCAAAATGACTCCCTTGATGGCTACAACCAGAAGGCATTTTGTCCTCGTTAACGTTCTAAATTCGGAACCGCAATCCCTTCCGCTTTCTGGTCGTTAGGAGGAGATTCTGACCTTTATCTGAAAGCCGTAGATCGGTTACTCGGACGGAAACTGGAGGAGCGCTGCGTTTAGCGTTGCCGAGTAGCTGCCTGATCTTGATGCTTTTGTAGTCACTTCAGAAAAGGTAGTGGGAGACGAATACCCACGATGATCATCAGCCCATGTTTTCAAGTAAGTGGGTTTTTTTTAGGGTGCAAAGCAGGCCCGAGTTTTATGTCCTTTAGATGGAAAAATGACTCACGGGAAGTGAAGGGTTACGGAAAGCTTAGGAAAATACTTGAGCTGACAAAGTCCTCCGCGTCACCTAGTAAAATTCAGCGGTGGTAGGAGTTCTGAAATGATTTGATGGCTACTTGCTTACATACGATGAAATGATCTACTTACATTAGCGTAATAATAGCATTCTATTTCAATTACAGATGGCGATTGAGTTCAGAAGGTTGATCGCAATGGATAACTTTCCGTGACTCATTCGTGGACTATGGTTCCTAATACTAACAACTTCTCGAAGGCTTCAGTAATTAATATATCCCTCCGTTTGCTTGATTCTGTAGGAAAAACTTACCATGAACCCTTGTGTTCATGTTTTAGAAAATCAGTTTATAAACATTATTCATATGTCTACGTAGAGCAAAGGGAAGTGAGATGAACAGCAAATGACGGCGTAGAGTCGATAGCAATTGAAACCTGTGACTAAGCTGTGTCTTAAAATATTATTTCTAATAATAATAAAATTATTATTAATGTAGTCTGCAGTCTAAATTATGCTTAGAGTTGCGCGTCTTCAGAAGACTGAAGCGTGCTCTGCCTGAAAATTACAGCCGAACAGCGTACAGAAAAAGTCTTCCTTTTACTCGGTGACGGAAACATTTATTGTAGTAAATGGTGATTTAATGACATCTCCTCGTTTCCTCTCCTGTAATGCTTTTTTTCAGGAAAATGATGTTTGTTCCAGAGTTCTTTTTATTTATTTTCCAAATAAAACGTTTAGAAGCCAAGACCTGGGGATAAACTGATGTTGGGAAAGATAAACCTTCCTAGTCGGCCGGTTGTGAAATTACTAGAGGCACGGCGTTCTTCCGATTAGAAGGTTAGCCTCGGGAGATTAGCTTCTTCCCTGATGCTCACGCGTAACGTTCAGCACGGCACTGAGCTCTTGGAATCACAGCACCTCTTTCTAAAGGTTGTTTTCACAAAGTCTGTTAATTATTAATCATTCAGGCTATCAGATGTCCCTTTATCCTTCAACTATTCCGCACGCACGAGCGCACACGCACACGCGCGTACCAGTAATAACTGCTTGAGTAGGAAGGGAGAAGTTCACGAGTTATGCCAGATTTTCAGATGCGACCTGAAACGCAATGAGCCCTAGACAACCACGAAGGGAATCCCAAAGACATTTCGGAGACGACGCGGAGGAGACAGTGCTGTTGCAATGAGAAGATAAGCCCGGATGTGCAGTCTCCTTCTCTTCAAGACCCGCCTCGACGCCTACCTGTGCAGCCCGGTCTAGGGAGCCTGCTGTGGCAGGGGGGTCGGACTCGATGATCTCTAGAGGTCCCTTCCAGCCCCTACAGTTCCGTGATTGTGTGAAACAAGTGTAACGCTAAGAGCTTTTCCGAGATTTGACTTCTGAGCATTTCGGTCAGTGACCCATGAAATAGTCCGTAATTTTTATTTCACAGGCACATCCCGTTCGGTCTCCCGAAGCTCCATCAAACAGTAGGATTCGAGTTCACGCATAGTCCATAATTTTCTGTAAACAAGATATTTTTTGACGTGGCTCCTTCTGACGAGGGAACAATTAAGAGTTCCTCATCGGTATTCTTTACCTGGTCAGTGACAGGACATTGACAAAGATTTCGCAGGCGACTCAGAGTGCTACTAAGGCATCTTACCGATGACTGGATCTTATAGCCTCCTGCATTTTGATTCAACGGAGGCAGAGCTATTACGGCAGGCTGCCGGCAGACCTTTCACATCGGTTTATGATATCATGTGGCATTCTCTTAAAGAGAACACATTTGTGCTCTGTCATAAAATGTACCTTTCTGCAACCAGTGTTCGTATTTATGTATGTTTACGTGTGTATATGTGTATCTGTGTAGATATGTTTGTGGCCAAGCAGAGAACGGCCGTAAGCAGGTTGATTACGTTGAGGGGACTGCGAAGATTGAAACGAACGTCTATAAGAGGTTCACTGCTGGGCTGAAAAATGAGCAAGGAAACAATGAAAACTTTCCCAAAGTAATGGCTCACAAAAATAAACTTGAGATGACTCCTGTTGAACTAAGACGTGCATGCGTGTATTATTACTTCTTAATAAGTAAGGGAAACGTTGGCCAGCAATCGTATGTGATTCTCGTTTGCGTTTTATTCGGATGAGATGTTAAGGACTTGTGTGGGTAGTAATGCATATAAGAAATGCCGGCTGCAGCACGCAGTTGAAAAAAATAGAAGAGAAATACGTACGAGTACCTACAGAAAGAAAAAGTGCATCGCGTTGGACATTGTGGAAAGAAAGTTATTTGCAATAGAGAATGAACCCGGGAGACAGAAGAAATAGGTCCGCTATCCGGGGACCCGCAAGTACAACTAAACTCACCGAGAGGTTAAACTCTGAATCTCAGACCAGCCAGAATCAGCAGGTTCCTTTAAAAAAGCAATTTAGAGCCTTCTGATTGCTCTGAGGGGAGCCAGGCCGGCAGCCCGGGGCTTTTCAGAGCGTGGCTACGGGCTTGAGCGACGGTGTAAAGCTGCCTATATTGGCTCCGCCGCGTTGCCTGGAGGCCGCGGTTCGGCGCACGCTTTTGGGGCGGTTCCCAGCCCCGCGGCAATGTGAGCCACTTTGTCACGGATTGTTATCTGCGTTGCACCGGCGTGGTGACAGCGTGAATGGGATGGGCGAAGCAGTCTGCCAGAGGAGCGCTCGTTTTCTGCTATTTGCTTTACAATCAGAGCGCTGTCCACGCTGCGCAAAACAACGTGCCGGCTTAGACCCCCAAAAAGACGCGGAGCGTTTGGAGCGGGTGTAGCAGATGGTAAACATGCACACTTGATTTTATTTCAGCGGCACTGACACAACAGTAACATCCACGGGGGTGGGCTTGCAGACGTGTACTTGCATCTACAGAAAGACTGTGCCCTCTTGACTCGCTAGGGCCTTGAACAGACTTTCTATGTCATGTAAGGAGGCAAGTACCTACGTACGGGCGCCTGCGTTGCTTCAACTCTCTCCAAACTTAATCTAAAATGATGGTGCTCGAGTCTATCAGGTTAAATCAAAAGTAATAAGCAGCTGGAAATCTCTACATCACTCCTGGTGTGATGATATGTTCACGGAATCACAGGCTCTCTCGAGTAGCAAGGGACCGCGAGGGTCACATAGTCCAGTTCCCGGATCCACACGGGATCGCTGCGGATCCGCCACCTTCCCTTTGCCCTTAGCCTCAGCCCACATCCCGCATCCGCGCATCCGTCATCCTTTACCCTGCACCTGCCTCCCGCCTCCGTGTCACACAGCGAGGTGACATCTGCGGCCACTCGGGCTTGCAGCGGGGCATCCAGGGATACATTTCTGTTTGGGGTAGCCAAGGCTCGTGCTTTTGGGATAGCTGTCAGGGCCCCGGGCCGGCCCTAACGAGGCCCAGCTGTGCTACCAAAGCAACGACTCCCACGCGTTGCGGGGCCGGGGCCGCCCCGGCACAGCTGTGCCTTGTCGGGAGCCCGGGGAGGGGCTTGCTCCGGAGCCTCTTAAATACCCCTCTGGAGGCAACTGGGAGCCATGGGGTCCTGCGGGAAGGTAGTGGGAGCTCCTGGGGCCTCTTTGCTTGCGTTGGTGAGGCTGCTGGGTGCTGAGGGAAGGCAGCGTGAGCTCCTGGGGCTCCTCGCTTGTGGTGGGAGGCTGCTGAGCTTGCTCTCTTTTTTCCCTGTTGTGTTTTACTTACTTCTTTCTTTCTTTCTTTTAGACCTGCTGAAGGAATGGTGTGATGTTCCTGGATTGCTTTTTTGGGTCCTGTTTTCTGTGGGTTTCCTCGCTGTTTTGGAGGTGAGCAGGGTGGGGGCCGTGCTTCTCAGCCCAGCCACGTTGTTGCTGGGGGTGAGAAACAATCCCAGGGGCTGATAATAGAAATGCATATAGCTTTTTTCCTTTTTTTATTTGATTTTGTGTTGTGTTTTTGTTTCCTGTCACAGGGTGAGGTCTGCAGCGAGAGCGAGCATGAACCTGTGATGAGCTTGGACTGAGAAGGCTGCGTGTGCTGGGGACCCGGTGTTTCTCCAGCACGGGAGCTGCGGCGCACTGGGGCTGGGTTCCCACCTTGCTCGTTCTGGGCTGGCGTGGTACTCCTGGCTGGCTCACACCCTTTTATTTTTCCGGGTTTTTTTTGGGGAGGTTGGTGCAGGGCTGCTGCTCTTCAATTGGAGGCAATGCACAGCTCTGGGGTGCCCTGCGCACCCTGGGGTGGCGTTGCGGCTGCTGTCTCCCCTTTTGGTTCCAGCGACAGCAGTAAGCAAGATGGAGCTGTGTCTCTTAGCCCCAGCCTGGTGCTGCTGAGATACAAAGTAACACAATAGGCTGCTAAAGTATAAGCAGTGTCAGGTTTTCTTTGCTTGTTTGTGTGTTTTTTTTCTCCCATTGCAGGAGGAGCGAGGGCTGCAGAAGAGTTTCTTGCCAGCTCAGAGCAGTGAGCAGCTCTAGTGGCGGTGGCCCTACAGAGGTGGTAAGTACCTGGGAGCTCTCTTTGGATGAGAGGAGGCTGTTGGGCTCCTCCTGTGTTCTTTTGAGGGACGGTGCTGGGCTCCTGCTCTGCTTTTCTCAATGCTTGTTTATGCAGGTTTCTGTAGCTCTTTCTTGGAGCTATCGCAGGGTTGCTGCTACCGGATTCTGGCCTTGGTTTTTTGGGGCCAGAGTGGGGATTTGATGTCGCAGGGTTCCCCTGTGTTTATTCAGAGCGTTTTTAAGAGCCACTGAAGGAACTATGTGGTGTTCCTGGACTACTCTTTTGGGTTCTGTTTTGTGTGGGCTCCCTCGCTGTTTTGGAGGTGAGCGGTATTGGGGGGCCCGCGCTTCTTAGCCCAGCCACGTTGCTGCTGGGAGTGAGAAGCCATCTCTTGGGCTGATGATAGAAACCAACTCAGCTTTCCTCTTGATTTGATTTGATGTTTTCTTGTTTCCCGTCACAGGGTGAAGTCCAGTGAGGTGTTTTGCAGCTGGAGTGAGCCCGAACTTGCGATGCGCTTGGACCGAGACCGAGCTCTGGGGGCCCAGCGCTTGTCCAGCGTGGGGACTGCTGCTGGGCTTCGTGCCTGGTCGCTATGTTTTTCTTCCTTTTTATTCCCTGCAGGGGTGGTGCAGGGCTGTTTCTCAGCTCCCAGAGGCAGCTTTGCGGGTGCTGCCTCCCGTGTTGGTTCCAGCCATGGCGGCAAGCATGTGTGGACCACATCTGTTGGTGTTGTGGAGGTAATGAGGTGACACGATAGGCTGCTGAAGTATAAGCAGTGTGAGATGTGGTGTTCTATTTTTTTCTTCCCCTTGCAGGGTGACTGAAGGCTCCAGAAGAGTTTCTTGGCAGCTCCCATCAGCAAGCAGCTCTAGGGGTGATGGCGAGTTGCAAGTGGTAGGTACTTGGGAGCTCTCCTCCCGTTCAGCTGTTTTTTGGTGCTGGTTTGAGCAGGTTTCTGTTGCTCTGTGTTAGAGGTAGCAGGGGGCTGCAGTTAGTGGGTCAACCCTTGTGGTTATTTTTTCCTTGAGCTAGTGCTGCAGTTGGCGCTGCAGCGCGCTCTCTGAGCCCTGTTGCTCAGGTAGGAGGCAACAGGAGGGGCATTTAAATGGCCAGTAAGATAGTCTTTATTTCGCAGAATCCCAGGGGTTGGGCAGATGATGTGTTGTGATCTGTCTGGAGCAGGAACACCCAGAAGTGTGCCCAGCTGGGTTTGGAGCGTCTCTGGAGAAGAACTGGCCTGTTCCAGTGTGGTGGTTTTTGTTGTTCGCATTTCTGGTGAGTATTCTGTTGGCCCTCTGTGGAATTCCCCAGGTTCCAGCTTTGCCCCCCCTTGCCCTGTTGCTGAATGTGCCTGGGATGAGCCTGGCTGCAGTCTCCTGGTGCTCCCCCTTCATGTATTCATGTATGATAGTATTTCATTGTCTGTGCGTCTTTTGTTTCAGGGTGTGCGCTGCAGCGGGGATTGGCATTCACGTGTGAGGGGTTTTCTGGGAGCTGGGACTATGGAGGTAAGTGCCGGGGCTCCCACGCTGGCGGTGGTTCAAGAATGTTGTGTTATTGCAGGTCCCAGGCCAGAGCGAGGATCCCGGTGGCGTGAAGCGGCGTCTAGGCCCAGAGCTTGCTTGCGGCTGTCTGTCCTGTGGAACGCAGGACTGATGTAATGAGAGGTGAGGAGCGTAGATGGTGCCGGTGGTTGGGCTCTGTCAGCCTTTTGCTGTGGGGCTTTGGAGTCGCAGCGCTGGCTAGAGCTGTTTGTCTGCCTTTTAGGTTCTGCCGGAGCTCTCTGAAGAGGGGCTGCTGGTGTTCCTGCCAGGATGTACTTGAGCAGTGCCTGTGGTGGAGTTCTGCGGTCTCCGGAGGTGGGAGCATTAGCTTTGTTAGCTTTGGGGTGAGTGTTGTGATGGTGGTGGTTGAGCGGATGTGGGGGAGGGGGAATGGCTTGGGGTTTAGTGTGGTGTTAGAGTTTCTGGGATTTGTGGTGGTGCTGGCACTGCTAGTATTTGTTGGTGTCAGTGGCTGATGTTGTGGTATTGTGGTTGTGGTGGCTGTTTGTTTTTAGCACAGTGGGAGCTAAAGGGTTAATGTTGTGGTGCTTTGGTTTTTTTTGAGTATTTGTTTTTAGAGGTGGAGTGTTGTGGATGTTGGGCTTTTGGTTTCAGCTGGGAGGGTCAGGTAGAGCTTGGTTTGGCCTTTGGTGTCAGGTGTTTTTTCTGTGGTTTTGGTGGTTGTTGAGCTGGTTGGCTGTGGTGTGTGGTTTGGTGGTGGGGGTCTGTCCTCCCTCCTTCCATTTTTTGTTGTCATGGGGCTGTGTGCTGGGTTTTGCACTATCTCTAAAGAGATATTTTTTTTTTATTTTTGGGGGGTGGGTGGGCTTGTCTGATGCTCTCCTGGCTGCCAGGGGGCTCCCCCCCTGAGTGGGGGTGTGAGGGGGGGAGCTGCTTCTGAAGGTCTCTTTCCTGTGTGTCTCAAAGGTTCCTTTGTGATGATGGCTGTGTTGTGGTGGAGCTCCTAGGTAGAAGGCAGGAGGCAGCGGGGAGGAATTGGGTTCTCCGTTCTGGGGGAGAAGAAAAATGTTAAATTCAAATCTCAGGTAAACTGTCAGTAAAACAACTTTTGCTCTGAAACTTAGGTGGTTGCTTGCTCTGTGTAGTCAAGAACAGTGCCCTGGGGAGAAGAGGACTGTTGCACTCTTGACCCATTTTGGGTAAGGGGCTGAAAGTCAAGTGCAACTGTGGCACGCGTCTGAGTATGAGCCTTCTGTATGCTGTTGGTGGTTTATGGTATCAACCTAAACAGTGAAATGGCTGGCATCGAAGGAAGTTGCTGCTCTGCTCTAGGAATTTTGCCAGTACTTCCTGGAGAACAAGTTAGGGGCTCAGTGCTTTCCCAGAGACAGAACATCTCATGGCGCTCGTCCTCGGCAGAGCCTCTTTCCGGAAAGGCCAACGTCCG
>JANHGO010007025.1:0-20590 GCA_024606505.1 Aquila spilogaster
AGATCAGATCCCCTCTCAGTCTTCTTTTTTCAAGGCTGAACAGACCCAGGTCTCTCAGCCTCTCCTCATAAGAGAGGCTTTTGACTGGGCTTCACACTTAACAGTCCAGAAAGCAAGTAATACGATTGCTTGCAGATTTTTTTGGCATCAGTTTTTACTGAATGAGAAAGCATTGGCATTGCAATTCTCTACTTTAACTTCACAGGTGTGAGTTCTTAAACTTTACCATACTGTGGTTAGAAACAGCATAAGGGAGACCTGTGCTCAGCGTGATCCTTTTTAAGGTAGCAGTCCGTGAGGAATTACTGCTCAAGTTTTTTTTCATCCAAGCAATCCAGCCTGGATGGTGTTATATTCACAACAGCTGCAAGCTCCAGGATGAAATTTATCCCACTGATGTTTTCTTGTGTAGTATTGAAAAGAACAGAAAATTTAGCATTTATTAAGAATACGTTCCCAAAGTAGGTAGTAAGAAAATGTCTCACGAAATGCAGCCTTTTGAAGTAATACGAAAAGACGGTTTTGGAAGTACTGCCAAAAGGCCATACGAGAACATCTTTAAGGAATGAACAAGGAACTGCTTGCTATGAGACTAAAAGAAACACAACTAATCCAACACTCCCTTTTATCAACGTTGGTAAGAGAAATTAAGAGTTGCACATGACATCCTCTGCACTGAGGAAAGTGTCAGAGTCCCCTACAAGAACTGCAAACAGAAAATGCTGTCCAGTCTCGTGCGATACGGAATACGCACACCCACAGTATCAATGTCCATATGGACTATCACCTGAAGCTAGAAATTAGAACTGCTGGTACAGTTAGGTGCTTGGGGTTTTTTACGCAACAGAAAGCAGAGAAGTGTTTTTTCATTTATTAAAAAAAAAGAATTTCATTCTTTCAATTTAGCAGTGTTTGTAGAGTAAGATCTGTAATTTTCCATAATCCTTAGTGAATTGTTCCATTACCTCTGAAGTCTCTGCACAAGCTGCGACACCATGTTATCTGCGATGCCTGGACAAGCTTCTTCAGCTAAATAAATAGCCTTCTTCAGTTCTTCTATGGAATCCGTATTACCACCACACAGTTCACTTTTCTCTTTCAACTGAAATAAAAAATGGAAAAGATACATCAATCAAATATTCATAGTATTTCCATGTACAGTATAATGCAAAACCTTGCTATAAGGTGACTGTCAGTGTTCAAAATGTTAGGGTTTGACTTTTGTTGTTCATTCTCGCATCCTAAAGACCTTCTCCTCCCTGAATTTGGCCTGTGCATCAGTTATTGGGATGTCATTTGTCTTCACAAGACTTCAATCATTCACACATGCTTTTCATTCAGGTATCACGACACTGTGCCAAGAAAGATGCACTGCTTAGCTGCAGCTGTTTGTTTGGTTTCAAGATGTGTTGCTTACACATTTGCTTTAATATACACACTAATACACCTACAGCTTATATATTGACACTGTGAGCCATAACCATAAGAAAAAGAAAACCCTGCAATGAAATTCTCAAAAGTTATCTAACAGCCTGGGAAAGCCACAAGCTATCCACCAGGAGATGCACAGGGAAATTCTCAAGTATGAACTAACAGCAGATGCCAGTCTGAGACTCTTCTTTCTCCCGTAGCATGAAAACATAAAACAAAGAAGTGTCTGAGCAGGAGTTTTCCTATAGCTTCTACACTGTAGAAATGGAAGTAAATGGCAACCTTAAGGACTGCAGTGCTTCTGTTGCTGCAGCAGTGCTAGGGGAATCATACACTGACAGGGGACAGCAAGCAGCAATGAAAAGAATGGCATTGAAAATGAGAACGGCAAGCAAGAAAGGCAAATAAAAAGAACCCAGAGATTTCTAGGGGACATATAACAAAGGGCGTAGAGAAAATGAAAAATAAGGAAGGTATAAACATGGAGGGTGGACAGCAGAAAACAGTGGATGCAGGACCCATTTCATTTTTGGTATGGGAAGGGGAAAAGAAAGACCTAAGGGAGATGCAGAACAACCTGGAAAATGTTTGAGAGATGGGAAGGTAGGGAGTTGAAAAAATACCTGAAACAGAGGCCAGAAAGTGAGTAATACATAAAGCACTCCAATAGAAATAGCAAAAATCCCTGTTCAAAGCATTCCTCCAGTTTCCATAGGCGAATGACAGGCTAATTCAATACTGGACTTGGAATAACCAATACAGAGGTTATTCCCTTTAAATAAATTTAATTGCTTTTGTGCACTCAATATCCTTCCTGAGCAGCATGCCAAACACCGTAATAATCCTCTGAAACACCACTTCATGCATTAGAACAAAATTAAGACATTTTCTCTAGGAAAACAGTTTCTCTAACTTCGTTTCTGTAACAGTTACAATGATTGAAAACACTATTTAAATAAAAATCTTTCATAGAAAAGACAGAGTGAGAGGGAAGGGCTGTGTTTTTTTTTTTAAATGAAGTTCCATCAACATTTTTAAATAACATCTTCATAGATATCCGTCTTCCCCTTCATATGATAGTCAGAAAAACAACAAAACATAAAACAAGGCAAAACTCAGAACGGGAACAAAATACTGTTCTCAACCCTGAAGTTCAAATGTTAAGTTCTTGTTGCTCTGGTCCACAGCCACATACTGCAACAGAGAAGAATTTAAATTTATAACAGATAGAATGACACAGAAAATGATAGAGGAAGCTTCAATGACATAAAATCAATTTAAGCTGCAATTAAAATGTGTAACAAATCAAATTCCAAACAGGTTGTAGAAACCTCTGTTATCTTTCCTCATATTTTTCTGTTTTTCAGATATATAAATCCTAGAACTGAATAAGATCTAAAGCAATAACTTACCTCTGCAAATAAAGGGGATATAACTGTAGACAGGCACTGGGATAGAGGCCTTTTGGGGATGTCCTTTTCCTTAGAAGAAAAAAAAACAAGATTCTTAAGAACTTAATTTCCAAAAAGAAGCATCTTCATTGCTTTCTGTTTCTAAGTAAACAGCAAAAAAAATAGCTCAGACACGCTACACTTTCTGAAAAATGTTTCTACACACAGACAAATATGTAGAACATCTTACAACAGACTGTTCCAAAGCACAGTAGAGACTGAAGGTTGAACTAAATTTTGAGGGTGCAGCACCTCACATACATGTAAACTTCAAGTTACAGGGAAAAAAAAATATATATATATATATATATCACAGAATCACAGAACCATAGGGGTTGGACGGCACCTCTGGAGACCATCTAGTCCAACCCTCCTGCTAAAGCAGGCTCCCTCGAGTAGGTTACACAGAAAAGCATCTGGGTGGGTTTTGAACATTTTCAGAGAAGGAGACTCCACAACCTTTCTGGGCAACCTGTTCCAGTGCTCTGTCACCCTCACAGCAAAGAAGTTCTTCCTCATGTTCAGATGGAACTTCCTGTGTTCCAGTTTGTACCCACTGCTCCTTGTTCTGTTGCTGGGCACCACCATCCTCTTGCCAACTGCCGAGTATTTATTTAGAGGTTCTGATCAGATCCCCTCTCAGCCTTCTCCTCTCCACTCTGAACAGTCCCAGGTCTCTCAGCCTTTCCCCATAAGGGAAATGCTCCAGGCCCCTCATCATCTTTGTTGCCTTCCGCTGGACTCTCTCTAGTAGTTCCCTGTCTTTTTTGAACTGGGGAGCTGGAACTAGACACAGCCTCACCAGGGCAGAGTAGAGAGGGAGGATCACCTCCGTCGACCTGCTGGTCACGCTCTTTTTAATGCACCCCAGGATACTACTGAACTTCTTGGCCACAAGGGTACACTGCTGGCCCATGCCCAATCTGTTGTCTACCAGGACACCTAGGTCCTTCTCTGCAGAGTTCCTCTCCAGCAGGTCAGCCCCTAACCTGTACTGATGCGTGCAGTTATTTCTCCCCAGGTATAGGACTCTACACCTGCTCTTCCTACCAA
Organism: Aquila spilogaster; assembly: GCA_024606505.1. NCBI lineage: Eukaryota > Metazoa > Chordata > Aves > Accipitriformes > Accipitridae > Aquila > Aquila spilogaster. The sequence goes on from JANHGO010007025.1 coordinate 3,936, forward strand.
TCCTATGAAGCCAAATTCACCAAATCCGATGCACTCCAATATTCACTGGGTGCCTCTCACACAGTACAGGTTCATGTTCACCTAGCAGAAAGAAAATTTGGAAAATAAAATATTATCTGATCTTCCCTGTGTTTTGGCAATAGCATTTATACGCATCACGGGCTACAGGAAAAAGATACATTTACAGAATACCCAAACTTTAAGATTTACTCAAAATGTTTTGGCAAAGCAACTGTGGAACACAGATTTTCAACAGAAGTTCTGAAAGTTTTGCAATTCAAATGCTGTCAAAGATATATAATAAATAGACCTGTGAAAAATACTGAATCATATCACTAAATTACTAAAGCAAGAATTATCTCCTTGTATAATACAGTCAACACTTCGAGCACCTTATTTCTTTGTAACTCCAAAGGCTGGGCTGCTCCATTCTCTAGATTCTTGGGATCTTTTTCTCTTATTGTGAAGATCCACTCTCCTGAGTCACTGCCACCTGAAGCCTGGCCATCTGGTTCACTTTGAGGAAAGGAAAAATAAGTTTTATTACCTACACCTCAATTCCTATGTTCATTCAACATACATGTTGGACACAAAACCTCCACTGAAGACCAAAATCAGGACTCTATTATATGAGCCAGGGAGCATCAAGACAAGTGTGAAAAATAATGCAATTATTTTGAGGGGAAATTAAAGGCTTTTATTTAGAAAATGAAACTAAGATACTTCAATAAAAGTGAAATTAACTTCAAAAAGAAAGAGAAGCATTGAAGATTGAAAATAACATCCCAAGTTGCATAAACAAGTAATGTGAAATTTATTATTTCTAACCAAAAACTGGCTTCAGTATATTATCTCAAATTATTAGTGAATGAAAAATGGATTATATTTCTCCTTTTCCTTTTTGCCTACTGAAATAGTTAAGACTCTAGCTTAGAATACCTTTGTGAAAGTCAGTTCATTCTCATTATGAAGGCAAATTTCTTCCTGATTTAAAAAAATAGCTACAGCATGGATTTAACAAACTACATCACCATGATTAAATCCTTTGCCCCATTTTTTGTGGATGGCATATTAAAAGGAAACTATATTCTCTAACTCCTGATAAGTTGAAAGAACAAAAATATTTATGCTGATGGTAATCAGTCACAGAATTACATTTTATTTCTCCCTGTAATAGATCTCTTAAGTTTGTTATTTTATGATCTATGAATTGAGTGATCTACAAGAAAACCACCAACAACTAGAAGAGTATCTTGTGGCCACTGTACAACAAGTATTCCAAGTACCATACCAAGCCAAAAACAACGTAATTATCGTCATAAAGTTTTTCAACATTTCTGCTTGAAGTCACATAGAACTTCTGGCTGTCACTGAACGAAGCAAATCTACTTTCCATGTATGCATTAGCTCTAGAGAGTTGATCAGTTTGGAAAGTTAGCATTCCATTGGATCAGAATGCCAAATCAATTCATCTTTTTGTCACCTCTATTGTAAGGGCTGCTGTGGAAGTAGGAAAACAAGCTTAGACATTGAATTCAATTGTCTCACATAAGCACTCAAGAACCATTTTAGTTCCTATGCCAAGCCATCAGAGCTGGTCTCATATTCCACAGGAGAAATGAACTACAACTGCTGCTTCAGTTAGCAACTGATCTCAGATCAGTTTTAGCATCAGTAATTCACCTTCCGTATCAGGACTGGAACTGTAATCCTGGATGGAATTAAGACATTAATAATACAGGACAAACCTATAGCAGACGTGGCCAAGATATCTCAATCAACCTGATGTTTGCCATTAGCACAGAGACTGGAACTGCAGAGAATAGCTTGCTTTTTAAATTATAATTAGGAATTTAACCAGTTCATGAATAAACAGTAGCAATCCCTTCATTTCATTTTAGAAGGTCTGCAATCTGATGATGCCTAAGTATTTGAGAATAACAAAGTTAACTTCTTAACTCAGTCATAACTATTTTTAACTTGATTTCCTAAGGAAACTAATTCTTGAATGCATTAAGCAGTTCCATCAAATTTCACAGACAGAAGTAAAAATTAGAATGGGGAAAAACATATGTTTACAGCACTCTAAAAACCTGAAATTTAATGACTATCATGCTATAGTGGCATAACCTTCCTAGAAAGATGGGCGCAGATATATATCACATAAAAACACTAGGCCTTGTGCTCTCAAAACCCCATTACTGTGGAAGCACTATTCCACTAACCCTTTCCTATATACAAAGATATGCTTCTGCTTGCTTACTGCAGATGCCAAAATGAAGGCCAACCTGCCATCAAGGAGACACCTCCCCTCCTTGGATGGCCATATGCACGCATAGCACAATGTATATGCTACTAGCTGCTTGTGCAGCTTTTGCTCACGTGACAGGAGCACAATTGGCCTTATGTCTAGGAAGGACCCTAGACTCTACATAGAAGAGAATGCTGTACAGAATGAGCCAGAATAATTGTTTTCACTGATTAAGTTATTTGCATAAGATCCCTCACAACACTGAAATTAAGATTTCATTAGCTTACCATGCCTGCTAACCTGAAAAGCTGTAATTAAACAACAGAACACAGGAACATACATGCTAAAAATGTGCTACAATAAAAATTGGCTCTTTTTTTTATAAAGTATTTTACAAATTCATTAGACTTACGTATCTGAGTCATCCGAGCTGGAGTCATCATGACTTTGTTCAGACTTCCACCTCTTGTGCCTATCAATAAGCTCAGTCAGGTAGGAAATTTTCTTCGCATTTCGTAAAATAAACTTGTGTTTTAAGAGTTCCTTTGCAGTAGGTCTCTTAAAAAAAAAAAAATTACTGCATTTGAAAGTGTTAAAATGACTTACTATAAGAAGGTTAAGAAAACCAGACCAGACTTGATGCAAGTAACTAATTATAAAAACATACAGTATCTACAAATAAGATTTCTACCTGATATTCTAGAGAAGTGGAACTATGTCTATTCTTATGTAGACATTAAATGATAAAACTTTTCCTAAGTGCCAAAACAATATATTAACTTATCTTCCTTTGATACTTAAATGAAGGGGAGCCTAGGGCTTCACTCATGGCAGAATTTTCTGACATCCCTGCAGTTATTAGAACTGGTGCCTCCATTTGAAAGCTTTCTGACTAGTTTGTACAGTGCTTTACAAACCTTCCTCTTAAAGCTCATACATAAAAACATCCACAAGAAAATATCTCCCTTTTAAACCAGTTTCTGCATTAAGATTAGACAAAGCAAAAATGTCTTCAAGTAAAAAAGAACTTAAGAGGTTAAAAAAATTAAATGTGCACATCTGCAGGCACTTATTAAGAAGCAGACATTAAAAATCAAAAATTAAAAAATTAAAAAACCTCAACTCTAACACACATTCCCTTAATTAAACTGCTGATTTTCTCAAAGTGCTTGAAAAATGTACCACACGTGTAGATTCTCTTGCAGAGTCATAACACATTTTGACCACATTGTGATGGTAACAGGGCAAAAAACAGCATGATTTAGTCCAGTGAACAGAATGAATATAAAAATCTTTTCCTTTCTGAAGGCTGCCTTCAAGAGTTTTTATATAATATTTTATATTATATGTATAAATTTATCCACACAATTATACAAATTGGCTAGTATTTTATATATGTATATGTATGTATGCGTGTATATATATTACAGATAGTATTTTGGATAAAGCTGAAAAGTGAGAAACCCTTCATCAAATAAACATTTTTGAAGAGGCAAACAGTTTAATTATGCAGGAGTTATTCTTTCAAAATGGATAAAACATTTTGAGGTACACAGGCAGAGGTAAGGAAATAAACTACCCACAGACAAACTTGAACAGATTTAAGAGAAGTACTTCACAAATGTAAAAAGAAACTTGAATCTGTAAAATATTACGAAGGACAATTGAAAGGAAAAGGATATTTAAGTTTGAAGGTAATATTACAAAGTACTCCAGACTTAACAGCCAAATGAAACCAGTTGCATTTTGAATGATTCTTGCAGAAACTTTTGATGTGGGTTGCTTGTACGGCTGAAGAGCAGTGAAGTATGGTAACCCTAGCCTTCTTTAAATACACAGATAGTGGAATTTGAGCTGTCATTATCTATTCATAAAACCTAGAAAGGAAGCACCTGGATCTTGAAAAGTCTCCAGAAGTAACATGTCGTTACCCATGTTTAAAGAAATAACTGAAAAACATTCAAGCACCAGAACTCAGACAAATCTCTTCTCTAGAACAAATAAAGGTAAAGGATATTTTAAAATGAAACAGACCCCAAGAAAACAAAGGAAAAAACTAATGAAAATGTGGAACTATTGTGCTTGTATAACGGATTCCAATTATCCAGTAACATCAGAGACTTCTGGAGATAATTCATTAAATTGAAAGAAAACAAAAAAAAAATTCCTACACACTGGTTATAATCAATAGTGTTCATGCTAGGAAAGCTAACAAGGTGAGCTTACAGTTTGCTTGTTTTTAAAAAACAGAATTGTAAATAAATATTATTGTCACTGATAAAGAAAAAAAGTAATTGAATCTTAAAAGAGCACATTGAAACTTCTAGTTACATCTTTCCCTATAAATCACTGACACAACTGCCTCCTTTAAACAAGTTTTCCCATAGAGAATTTATGTAAACCAGTCAAGTTCCCAACAACACGCTGCAAAATGGCTGAAACTCACAAAGCTCGGGTCCTTGTTCAAGCAGGCTTCAACAAACTCTTTGAGGGATTTACTGAAGTTTCCTTCCAACGTTGGTGGATTGTTCTTAGGGATGAGGAACAAAACTTTCATTGGATGTAATTCTGAATGAGGTGGCTCTCCTTTTGCAAGTTCTATGGCTGTTATGCCTAATGACCAGATATCTGCCTGCAAGAAACAATCCTGTTATGATTGGGTCAGAGAAAGAGGAAGCAATACTGATTTCAAAGATAGATTTAAAATCTTTATTGTAAATCACTTCATTAAATTGTTCTTGTAATAATGGTCTGATTACGTGGTTAACCACATAAAGCAAAGGACACAGAGCTCATCAGTTGCTTTTATGCTATAGCATAAAGCAGTTCTGACTATTAGAGCTTAAAAACTTAAATTGGTTACAACTGATTTTGAAACACAAATCTTTTTAAATGTAATGGTAAAGTTGTTACAAACCAGCACTTAACCATATTCAAGTTTACTATTCAAGTACGAGGCAGGAAATGGTACTGGAATAAAAGATGTCAAAACATGCAGAAAAAGTTTTTCTTCAATAAGCATCAACTACTACAACTATAAGAAACAGAATAAATTAGCATGTATTTTTTTCTGGAGTTTAACATTATCTTATATATCATTCTTATTCATAGACTAGAGAAACATGGTCTAGAGCAGTATTATTCAACTTTTTTCAACTCAAGATTTCAACCAGTTAAATACATGGTCCCAAGTACTTGGTCATAGCTTCTGAAACATAGAAAGTGCTTTTCTACCTGATCTGCCTGGTAAAGCTCCTGAGAGCCAAGATGGCCTCATCTAAATGAATCTTCTCTGAGTTATGCATGCACAAAATGCAAATCCAAAGGCTCTCTGTCATGTTAGAATGGTAAGTCAAATAACACAGCTGAGACCAGTGCTAAATCTCCTACCATTTAATTTCAGTGATGAGTTGGATTAATATTGTTACTGGATATGACAGTATGCATACTGTTGTCTTAGGAAGGATTACTCACATACATTAGTTTTACAGGTTTTCGTTGTCAAAACGGCCTACTCTTCCCAGGGAACACAGACTCCCTAGATCCAAATCCTATTGCCAAATCTGCCTGAAGTAATGCATCATAATACTTAATGATCTGCTGAATACAGTGAGGGCAGCGAGGCACTGGAAAAGTTGCCTACAGATGTGGTTGATGCTCTGTCCCTGGAGACATTCAAGGTGAAGCTGGATCAAGCCCTGAGCAGCCTGATTTAGCTGTGCAAGTCCCTGTTCATTGCAGGGGAGTTGCACAAGATGAACACTAAAGGTGCCTTCCAACTCCAAGGATTCTGTGATTCTATGAACAAAATGGATATGAAAATCAAAAGAACAGGTGAATAAACTCCTCAGAAAAATAGGAAAGAAAAAATAAATCACAAATCTCTGTTCCAACCAAGGATAAGGTATCACTTAAAAATATTCATGTTTTGATTTTCCTGTTTCTTCTGAAGCAAAAGCTCCAGACTTATCCTCGGGAAAACAGTACAAATCTGAAGTGAACTTCCTGGATTTATTTCCAAACAGTGTATTTGGAACATTGCTGTGCCATAAACAGATTTATTTCCAGGTGCTAGATAGTCTCCATTTATCAGTACTGTTACAGAGTCACAGAACATTAAGATTGGAGAAGACCTCTATGATAATCTTGTCCAATGACCAACACATCTCCATCATGCCCACTCACTGAATCATAGAATCATTAAGGCTTGAAAAGACCTCCAAGGTCATCTAGTCCAACCATCACACAGAGCATCACTAATTTTGGAAAAGACCTCCAGGATCACTAAACTGCTGCTTCTCTATCAGAGCAGGTCCCTCTAACTCATGGGTGTCCAACCTTACAGGTTGCCTGTGCTGCACTGAGTGAAGAGAAATTGTCTCGAGCTGCATATATACATTAATTATATATTTTATAAGCAATAAAAAATCTCAAATTGAACACAGAGAATTACATATGTAAACAAGCACCATGTTCCGTTTTTTCTTATAAAAAGCATTATCATCTAAGTTCTCCTCAAGCCTGAGTCTAATTGTAAGTACCTTTGCTCTGGCAGGAAAGTTTTTCTTGGTTATGAAAGAAAAATGTCTCCTGCAAATAGGATTCCTCATGCTAGCAACTCAGCATTATTTCCACCTTATTCTAAATCTAAGTTTCTCAAGAGAAATATTTTAAAGCCATAAAAATGAATAACTTTCTCTGCCAGACTTTCAGTCACAGGTGGAGCATGTATATACATACATGTATTTATAAAAATCAAGTTCATATATGTGTGTGTACATACACACATGCACACACTTCTTTCTTTTTTCTTATGTATTTACTACCTTCTACTTGTAGTGATCTTTCTCCAATGAAAATGAAGAATAAAGTCCAACAAACTTTGGCCACACAATAGCTCTTTGAAGTTGCAGCTTCCTGTGGGAAGCACCAAGAATATAAAAACAAATTCCCTTTGGAACTGCACTGCCTCCTGAGAGAGGATATCAAAACAGATGTGACAGATGCAAGTACTGACTACATGTGTATCCATCTATGCATTTCCAGGACATGCTTGTCTGTGACGAGCAAATTTCAGGCACAACAGGTGCAAATCACTTCTCCAAATGGGGAGGGACAATGCCAACTGGCCTTCTTTGGATTCATCATCCCAGCAGACATCATTCAAACAACCTTACATCATTACTTTTACCCCTCATTAAGATTCCTACAGTTTTAAATCTTGAACAAAAATTACTCTTTCAAGTTCAAACGGGAGTTAGTAACTTGTTTATTGCAGTACTGACATAAAGCATTTCCCCTCCTTGTTCTAATGAGTAAAATTTAGTCTGACTTTGAAACTCCTATAGTTGAGAGAAATGGGTTTAGTGCAAGAAAAAAAAAGTTAAAAATTAATATTTAATTCTTCTATTAGAAATAACATAGTAGAAAGGACACAGAACTAGTTATGGGAAAATTAAAGCAAGTAAAAGAAGATGATGACTTTCAGAAGAAGAAAGGCATCAAAAACAGAAGAAATAAGAATTGACAAAACAAGAGAAATTAGACTGAAAGGAAGGATCTTAAGTGGACATTAAATCAAAGAGCAGATAACTTGGAGAAAATGAAATACATTATATGGAGAAAGATAAATACAAAACAGGAAACAAAATAATGAAACAGATCACAATTTTAATAGAACTATTACAGTCATGATTTGACTTTTCACTACTTTTCCCATGGCTGATTTCCCATAGCATCCAGATTTTTATTATCTCCATGGATTACTTGGGCTTTAAAAGTAAACTACAAGAGAAAATGAAAAATGAAGTTGAATTTTTTGCCATCAAATACTGTTCTCAGACTTGCTACTTAATACGTTAAAATGCAAATATTATAGCTAACTTACAGAAAACATCTGGAAACATTATGTTCTCAAATATACAGGTGTGAATTGTTATTTCCAAAAGTCCAATAGAAGCTGCTGAAACTTCACTACCCATTTAAAAACTATTATCTTCTGCTACTAAACACAAGTATTAGAATGCCTTGTAAATATAAATCTAATTACTAATATACAGGCTGAGAAAAAAATAATACAACTATCTTAAGGACACAGTTTGAAAATGGGACTGAACAGAGTAAGAATGGAATGAGCAAATCCTGTGTGAGAAACACATGGCATATCAGAATATGCCTAATGCAGTCCAAAAGCCTCACCTTATCTTGAAACTACAATTATTGGGAACATAAATTTCAAGTTGAATTGTCAATATTCACATATTTTAACTGGAAAATACATGAACTGTATGCATTTGTTAAATCCTGAATTAAAATAGTATTTTCAGAAATACAGGAACTGTGCCCAACTGAAAAAATTGCTTTTCTACCTTAACAAAAGATAAAGAGCTTACATTTATATATTTGTGTAGCATACTTCTTAAAAAATAAATAATGCTATATTAAACTGTCACAGTAATTTTATACGTTTAATGAATGTTAACATGAATGTTAAAATAAAGTACAGAGAAGACAAAAATATTAGTCCTTGCATAAATTATGCTGATAGCGTAGGGCAGGCCACGGTCAGGAAATCCACCAACTGCCCATAATGTTAAGAGGAATGACAAAAATACCAAATCAAAGACCTTAATCTTTATTACAATGATCAGCAAAACTGAAATATGTCTCTCACCTTTGAATCATAAGCAGATTGCTTTATTACTTCAGGTGCCATCCAAAATGGTGTTCCCACAAAGGTATTCCTCTTTATTTGGGTATCTGTTAGTTGTCCTGCTACTCCAAAATCTGCTAGTTTTACTTCTCCTTGTTCAGACAGCAATACATTAGCCGCTAGGGTAAGGAAGAAGAAAGAGTTGAAATTAAGAGATTTGATTCTGCAAAGGTCTTTGTCTATACTTCATGAGCTCTTCAAACACTGTTAGAATACAAAAACAGTTTACCTTTAATATCTCTGTGGATTTTCTTTTCTGAATGTAAGTAATCAAGACCTTTGAGTATCTCCCTCAGTATTGTGGCGATCTGGGTTTCATCAAGTGAGCCAGGTTCTAACTAGGAGACAAAAGAAATATTTGTGTGTGTGTATGCATTTATGAAAGGAGAAATGAAGAGAGCAGAAATAGAACTGAGTATAAAAGAAATTACTCATTCTGGCATGCCTTAAAACTTCCCGTTTGCTAACTTTGTAACATGAGAGACAACAAAGATTGTCTGCAAACAAAAAAAAAAAACCACCACAGTTCTAAACTAAGTTGCCTTGTGACCAATAAAGAAATACTTCGCTAAAATGCTTTTAAAAGCTTGTAAAAGGCTCCATAAAGGCACAGATAAAAATTATTGCTTTGTGTGGTCATGTCATGTCATAGATAAATGGGGTTTGAAAAGCATCTACATTGTAACCTCTTTCTTAAGATCACACTGAACTTACATGTGCAAGTCTACAGGCCCTATATGGACCCAAATCTCAAAAGCCTGAGAAGGAAACAAAGGCATTGAAGATGCCACACCAATCAAATACCATGTCACAATATGTCAGATGAAGCTGTCCAAAATACAGCTCAAATTGCTATGCTGACAAAGCACTGCATATTTTATAAGTGTTTTTTTCATACAAAACTGAAGGTATAGATCTGCAAGTCATTGGAAAGGTCACTACTCAGAAGAAGCTTCTTAACTAGTAGGGGCATGTTGAGAGAACAAAACTGAAACTCTGACAATAAAAATATTGCAAATACTCAAAATGGGGAGTGGAGGGGCAGTGTTGAGCTCTGCTCTCTGTGACAGCAACAGGACCTGAGGGAACAGCATGGAGCTGTGTCAGGGGAGGGGCAGCTGGGGGTTAGGGTCTGCACCAGAGGGCGGTGGGCACAGAACAGGCTGCCGAGGGCAGTGGGCATGGTCCCAAGTGCTGGAGTTTATGGAGTGCTTAGACAACACTTTCAGACATAGGGTATTCATTTTGGGTGGTACTGTGTGGAGTCGGGAGTTGGACTCCATGATTCTTATGGGTTCCTTCCAACTGGGGATATTCTATGCTTCTACTCCAGTATTATAGTCTACCCAACAAGAGCAGCCACTGAAAAGCATTTCAGAAAAAAAAATTAATACAAAAAATACTACTAAAACCCTCAGCTAGTAGGCAGGAAAAGAGGTAAGATTTCATGTGATGCGGTCAACATATTATCTGTTGTATTTTGGCAGCCTTATGTTCAAGCTTTTTTGCTTTCCTTTAGCTTTGAAAACTTCATCCTCATAAATTATTCATCTCAGCATCAATATTACCTCAGCAAGCCTAACATTTATAGAGGAAGATTTTGTCCTTAAGAGAGCAACAAACAAGCATATATATTGCCACTCCCTGAGGCCCACAAAGACATTCTCAAGACTTCGCTTCCGCTAGGCTGCAAATGCCAGTTCAAGAGTTGACAGCATGATACAGCACATCTAAAAGTGGTAAGCTAACATCTGACAAAAGAAGTTTTCCCAAGTGGGCAGGAAGTTGTGAAAACAGACTGTGACTGAGAATATTAGTACTTGTCTGCTTGCCACAAATCTATCAAAACTGAAAACCAATGTATGCGCAATTGCATAATGTGCACTTTCTCTTGTGAGGTGTGATTTTGAAAAAAAAGCTACTGTGAGCTGGTCTTGTTCAGCCTGGAGAAGTCTCCAGGGAGACATCATTGCCCAGAGAAGTTGTGGTGTCCCATCCTTGGAGGTGCTCAAGGCCAGGGTGGATGGGGCCCTGGGCAGTGTGAGCTGGTGGGTGACAGCCCTGCCCACGGCACGGGGTTGGAGCTGGGTGGGCTTTGAGGTCCCTTCCAACTCAAATCATTCTGTGATATTCAAGCAAAAAAGGCACAAGGCTAACGCGTCACATGTACACTTCAACCACGGAATTCACAGTCCCCATTCAGTCTTATCTCATGCTCAGAAACGTGATAAAGTGTGCTGGTTCTCATACCAATTTTCAGCTGAGAACCATGATGTACATGTTGAAGTTAGGAAAATGTGCAGCAGAACATGAACTCAAAAGAGATGAAGCACACACAAGACGCTTTATGTGCAAACACTTATATGATGATGTCAGTTCTGTAGGAAAATTTCTTCATTAACATTTCAAGATATAATCAAAGACTTTGTACTATTCGAGGCAACAACTTACAGATAAATAAGGGGTCATCACACAGGTAAATGAGTAGGATTAAAAAAATACAAAGAAAATCTGAGAACACCTGTTTTCTTTCTTTCTATTCTTCTACACCTTTTTATAGCAGTAAGTTAAAAAAGCAGTTTCTAGTTACTTTTCTGTCTGGACAACAAATAACTTTATTTTTCTTTCAGGGTATCTTTATCAGGAACATCATCCATTTCTACATAATCACAGAATTCCTACTCAGAGGACGTGGAAACTAAAGGTAGAAATGAGTTCAAAAAGGTAATCACAATTAAAACACGGCAGCTCAATTGCAGGAAGTCTGCATTTAGTAGACCCTCCTCCCATTTTCAGAATGTCACAAGCAGAATTCCTCCACACGGGCCCTTATTCTTTCACCGCATTTATTTATCAGTTGCCTCAGATGACAACAAACTATGCTACAGGGACAGTCAGTCTAAGCAGGGGTAACAATTTTCACGCACTTAAAACATGCATTCTTATTTTTATAATAATGTTTTCAAAGTCTACAATAAATTCAAGATGGTGTGCAATTCTCATACACCCTTTTTTAATGGTTGAAGTGAATTGTCAGAATCTAGCCAAATAAAATGTAATCTGCACTGAACTGTTCAAATTATCATTCGAAATTCGGCAATTTTTTGCTAATTTAGATGGTGCAGTCAACCTAATCTTTCAAAGATCTCAAACTATTATCTTTATAACCTCTCTTTGTTAAGCAGATTCCCTTGCAGAGTTATGTATAAAACTCCTTGGGGGAAGAGAAATGTAATGGATTTGGTCCACTGAAATGTACAACTTAAAAAAAAGAAAAATACAACACTTTCTTTTCTTTCTTAACATGACCATAAGAAGTTGTGCTAGCAGAATAAAGAGACAGAAAATACTCTTTTCAGCCTCTAACATTCCCCAGCTAACTGAAAATCAGCATTCTAAGATGTTTAGGTCATGATTCCAATGTTATCTTTCTTAGTTTACTTCCATCTCTAGAAATAATCCATCATGTCCCATGGAAAATAATATTTTCCTGAGATTGACAAATACATTTTCTTCTTTACTGAAACATCCAAATTAAAAGATTTTATTCAAGGCATCTGTTTACACTACCTTCAAACTTAAAAAGGTATAATCTTACAATTATAAGACCATAAACTTTCTGTTATTATTACAGCAAACAGTATCACAGACAATGATACACTACAGCTTTGAGAGTTATAACTGAAGAAAATAATTATCTAGGTAAGGTAACAAAATTCATATATTATTTACTTACTAGATCGAGGGCAGAGCCTCCACCCAGATATTCCATTATTATCCATAACTTTGTATCCTGCAAAACAGAAAACAACACAAAAATGACGTTTTTTAAAATATTGGTTACCAGTAAGTAAAAATGAGAATCATTCTATTGTTCTTGCAGAAGAATCTGGAGTTTTAAAACACCAATAATGCTTAGCTGTTCCTCTAAAACACTTACAGATTATTCTTCAAGATAAGATAAAATTTTTAGTCCTATCTGCTGAGGAATTGACTTAGTCTACCACAAGCTGTTTACACAATTGTGTCTGCTAAAATAATAATAAAAAAGTAAATCTGTTCATCCTGTTACTCTAAATCAACAAGAGGAAAGCTAATTCACATTTACCAATAGGTAAGAGCACAGATGTTACAAGTTAATTACTTCTAATAACTGATGCATGCTCTTTAATGTCAAACTCAAGTTCATTTCATGGTACCGCTCTTGTTGTTCGCTACTAATAATAATACAGATTGCATAAAGATAAGGAGAAATTTCTCTTTAATCTCTGCCAGAGAGTCACGTAGCGGGACAACACTTGCATTTATGCTGAAAGCATAAAGAACATCTTGAACATCTAATCCAATGGTCAAAGTCTCAGAACTGGGAAACAAAAGGCTAGAACCAAGACAGCACAATTATTCCAAGGCTCTCAGTTAACTATTAAGTCCCAAGAGCCACCCATCTAGTTGTTCTTATCACCCTCCTTAGTACTGTCAGCAAAGTAGTTGCTGAGACAGGAAAGAAGACGGGACACTCAATGAAAATGGAGCAGAATAAACTCTTACATTTAAAAATTCTCACTTCAGACATTCAAATTCAAAATTACATCACATAAATTCTATTTCCTTTCCTCAGTATGAAATGTCCTGATTTTATCGACTGTCTTTATTCATACAGATACTAAACATCTTCTTTAATAACTTGACTCCTGCCTAGGTTGAACTTCATGTAAGACTCATTCTTCACATCCCTACATTGCTTCATTTTTTGGAAAGGTAATTCTTAACTTTTCTGTCTCTGACCTAACGAAGAATACAGGCAAGTTTTCTCCACTAATGTTCCTGCATTTAATATAGGGTATAGAATTTTGAACAACTATGTTTAAGAAAGATGAAGCAATCTAATAAGATGCAAAATAAGGATTACTCAAGATTACTGCAAGCTAAGAAAGTAAAGCTGCTATATTCTGAAGGAAAAGCTTGATACATGAGAATGTTTAATACAATATATACAACACACAGTAAAAGACACTGGCCCCAATTACTTCACCCCGTTGTTTGCAGCACCTTATTCCCAGGTACACTAAGAAAAGCATTAAATTCATCTACCTTACAGTAACGCATCTTCTGTAGTTAAAGGGACACAGCTCTCACCCCTTCTCTCCAGCGTCACAAATTGTACCATTATCAGGTAAGACGTTGAATTAGAGTTCCAACATCATCCGCTATCTTTAACACAGTTCCAACTCAATTCAGATACTTGCTCTTCAGGAGTCAACTAATACTTTTTGACTAGCATACGATCTTGTTAAAAATATTTAAAAAGAACTGGAACACATTTTTTTAGGGGAAAAAAAAAAGTAACTATAAAATACAATCTATCTAATCTAAACAAAGCATTTTGATAATGCTTACTTTCTGCAGATACCACAGATATCCAGAGAATTACTGCCCATCTTGAAAGAGTCCCTTAATGGTCCTGAAATATGTACTCTGCTACTAAGAGTTTCTCAGATTTTGCCTTAAAAATACTCCATGTTCTGACAGTTCCAGAACAAACATGCATCTGAGAGGTGTCTTCCAGTAAGTCATTTTACCTTCAGAAATCTTCCTGAGCCCAATCAAAATTATTACATATATAAAATTACATATATTATATACACATACATATATAAATACATTTCCATCTGAAAACTTGCTTTCTAAAGCAGTGTGAAATGTTTCGAATATTTCAATTTTACGTGCCTGCAGATGTACGCGTAAGAGCAATTTAAGCAAGAACACATTAGCTGTATTACTGCTTCATATTTCAACTGAAATGCTGGGGTGGGAAAGAAAGAGGTAGGGCAAAGGAACTCCTTGATCCCCTCAAAAAAGGAAAATAAGAAGTCAAAACAAGATGCATCTCTCCTTTTCTACTATCTCAGTCATGTTGTGGATTTAGAAAAATAACTCCCACTAAGATAAGACAATTTCTCTTATCTGTTCATAAAACTGGACGTTAAGTTCTCCACCCTCAGAATAGTTACTTAAGCTACAAAAAGGAAGTCTAGAAATAGCATAGAATAATTTTTTTTAAATGAATATAACTTGAATTAAGTAGTTACACAGCCATGTAACACAAAGTTATGCAACCATAAATTACAAAAATCAGTCTTTTAATCATTGTCCATCCTTTTCATTTTTTTCTGCTCAGTCTTTATTACTGAAACCATCATCAACTGCTTGGGGTTACATGTCTGAATTTTCAATAAAACAGCCATGAATCCAGTAGACTCAGGAATACTACATTGTAAAAAATATCTAAAACATAGGAAAGTGCACGTTTGCCCTAACTACTTTTTTACAACTGTACCGATATTCCAGTTTGAAGCTCAGTAATAGCAACTTCTTACAATTACGGCATCTTTTTATTCTTGCAGCTCTAAAAGTGGTCTTTGACTCGCTGTAGTTCATCCTCCCCCTTGCCACAGGAATACTGCTCAACTTCAAGGACTTAATTTATCTATTTTTCAAGTCTTTATCGCTCATGTAATATACTCAAGTAGATGAAATTATCATTGTAGTGAATATTACTATCACTTTTGACTAGTCCCAGCTGAAAATCTTTAATCTACACACATCGCTTAATGAAGAAAATGCCAAAAAATCACTTTTGGTGAAACAATTTTAATTAACTGCTTAATGTGTATTTTAATTTTAGAGGCAGTAACCTGAATACACTTATTTTATGCTATGCACCTGTCAACAGTTCACGGGCTGGTTCAGCCCAGTTCCATGATGAATGGGGCAGGGGGACCCATGGGCCCACGCCCTGGGAAAGGGGAAGGGGGAAAGGGAAAAAAAAAAGGAAAAGGGAGATGGGCCTAAAAATAAAATAGCGGCACTGATCTGAGGAGGAAAACTAATTTACTAAATAAGATATTGGAATGCAAAATAACACAATATAATACAATATAGTTGGAATTGAAGCTAATAAATCAAATAAAATTAGAGTGTCCAAAAATAGAAGGCCTTACACTAACACTGAAGGTGAGACGGCTAGGGAGCACCTGCTGCTGGGTCGATCCAAAAGGGAAAAGAGAGTGATCTCATGACTTGCCAACAGTTTTATCTTTCCCTCTGAGTGGAAAACAGAAAAACGCAAAGTAACGCAAAGTCCTCTGAGGAACATAGTTGTTCTTATCTTCTGAGACAGGTATACCTGGAACCATTGACGATCCACAGAACTGGAGCATTAACTCTTTAACTCCCAATGCACCACATGATGTTATGATGTGGAATACCAATAACAAAAAATCATAAAACCATAACATTCCACCCCTTATTCCACATCACTACATCATACTTTATATATATATATATGTATACAAACAATGATTAACATGCATTAAACACACACACTCATACATACATACAGATACATGGAATTACTGACTGCACCCCCCCAACATCAAATTCGCTTGTGGCACACTTTGAACATCCCCATTCTTCTGCATCACCCACCAAGTGGACCCAGGTCCCTGAGCAAAAACCGTTCCACAAAGAGGTTTGCCCTTTCCAGAAGCTGGAAGGACCCAAACCGCTTTCCCCAACATGTTCTTTACATGTACAGGGACCTTATCTCTCTCTGCAGTAGGTAGGGAGCTGGATTGAGCAGGACCATCACGATTGATAGATCCTCGAGTGTTGACCAACCAGGTGGCTTCT
>JANHGO010007026.1:0-20589 GCA_024606505.1 Aquila spilogaster
CTGCCCCGGCTATGCCCCCCCACCTCCCAGGTTCCTGTAAAAATTAACTCTATCCCAGCTGAACCCAGGACACTCATCTTCTGTAGCACAGCTCGGTCGGCATCCAAGGCCTAGAAATGCAGAAGAGATGGTCGTTGACTACATCCATACACACATTTCCATAACCCACAGAGCTTAGCACAAGCCTCAGCATCGCCAGGCTGGACTGTCCTGGTGGAAGACAGGGTAGCAGTCCATGTATATCTTAAATATCTGCAAGCCTTCCTGATGTTCTGGAAGAAGTGGTCAAACATTAAGACAGAATTGGAAGATATATTAGAAAAAGGAACAGACGGCATTGACAAAAAAATGTGGATTTCAGTGGCAAGAGACTGTTAGTTACAAATTTTAGTATCATCACTGTCGGTGCCATTCTTGGGCTGAGAGGAGGAGGCATAGGTGGCTGAGGGGAGATGTTTGGAGGCATCTAAACTCTCTGCCTATGAGAGACTGGATTACAGATGTTATTTCATACAAGTACTGCTTGGAAGGAGTCTCATGCAATCTTTTGTTGGGAGCTGGATTATTGTCAATACCAGATCAGGTTGGCTGTACTTTGCTTAGTTGGGCTTTGAAACCCTCCAAGGATGGAGGTCACATGTCTAGTGACCTCTTGCAGGGCTGCACTGCCCTCTGCAGAAGAAACCTTTCCTAATGCCCAATCTGAACTTCGTGAGCCACAAAGTGGATATTGCTGCATGTTATATCATCTGATGCTGCCCAGAAGAGCTTGACATCATTGCCTAATAACTGGCATTAGATGAGTTGTGGGCTGCTGTCAGACACTCCCTCGTCACCCAGCTAAATCAGCCCAGCTCTGTTTCTCTGTTACCATCCACTGACCCTCTCTGGTTTCTCCACATCACTCCTGACTGGGGACAGTGTTTCAGGTATGACCCCTTCACTGGACTGATGTGAGACCCGACAGCTCCCACGTTGGGCTGGCCCTGCAGGAAGTGACATGGCTTCAATCCGAGTGTTGTCCTGACAGTGCCAATGCTCGAAGGTAGGGCACAGGCTTTTAAGATCCACAAACACTGATTTATGGGAGCAAACAGTTTTACTGCAATGTGGGAATGCAAAGAACAGCTCAGGGTGGACTTCCATGTTACAGCTAAGGCTATTTAAGTGGATGGGTGTGTACGCAGGGGAGTGGTACCACCACTGGCTTTGTCTTCTGTTGTGCACCACATCAGCCAAGTCACGCAGCTGAACCTGTGTAGTAGAGGAGGATGTGAGTCAGGCTCTGCATGATTCAGCACAGTCAAGACCGTAGCATGCAAAGATGTCACCATAAATGTTTAGGTACCCAAAGAGCAATAGTGCTGAAAACTTACCCACCTGCATGTTTCCAGAATTCAGTGCAGCAGGGATGTTGAGAACTTGAATTACAGACTTATACCCCAAAATAGGAGTTGCCAGACTTTTGGCTCCCCATGGAAGAGCTGCCACCCACAACTCTTAGCACCTGCACTTTCTTGTCCAGCCCAACTTGGGACTGAGGTTTTCCAGACAAGCCCTCAAATAGAGATTCCTGGGGCAATTGATGTAAGACCTCTAGGACGAGCAGGACTGTGCTCACACCAAACATTGCAAATCCAGGGAATCCAGTATTATGGTTCAAAGAGATCCCCATGAGACAAGGTCAGAAAGGTAGTGGTGGGATAGGGCACCTGAAGCATCTGATCACTGTCCTTTGGCGAAGCTGTTGGAGACACTCTTACCCCGTGTTCAGAAAATGACTTCAGGTTAATCCAGGACTTCAAGGACTAACACATCCGCCTCACAACCATATGGTTATTTTGAGCGCCACCACGACGCAGGCACAGTCCCCTCCTGGGCCACAGCTCCCTGCAGTTGTTTAAGCCATTGCATGTGGGATTCATCTCACTAACCTTAGGCATCCCTTCACCCCTCTTCAGGTGAAGCCCTTTTGGCTTAAGTGAAGCCCATCTCCCTTGCAGAGGCTTCACCGGGGCAGCTTTTCCAGTTCCAGATGCTCTTACTTCCTCAACCCTACAGGAGATTTTTAGCCACACAGTTGGACTCAACCCCTTTCCTTCCCTGCCTGCCCTTGTAAGTGGCACTGGGAGGGAGAAATTTGGAGCCTGCTGCCACTGAGACCCTGATCTCCAACCTCCTCGTGGCCTGCAGAGCCTCTCTCCCCCTCACTGCCCTCTGCTGCTGGGACCCACCTTGACCAGGACAGCTGTATCCTTCCCAAAATGTCCCAGGAGCCTGCCCAGGTCCCTTGTGATGCCAGTCATCTTGTACCAGAAATTCAGCTCTCCACACACAGATGCTCAAACCTTCCACATCCATGGCCTTCATCTTCCTTTCTCCTGACAATTCCCCCCATGAAGGTGTAATCTTGATCCACAAATGACCCATCCACACCTTTGGGATCATTCCCTGCCTGCTGGACTGATGCTGTCAGACCAGGAGGCTTTCCTGCTTCAGAAAAGCAGCACCAGGGTGAGAATGCTCCGTGGCATCTGTCATGGTTTAACACTAGCCAGCAACTAAGCACCATGCAGCCACTCACTCACTTTCCCCCCCCACCCAGTCAGTAGGCATGATGTCCCATGGTATGGAGTACCCCTTTGGCCAGTTTGGGTCAACTGTCCCAGCTGTGTCCCCTCCCAGCTTCTTGTGTCCCTCCAGCCTTCTTGCTGGCTGGGCATGAGAAGCTGAAAAGTCCTTGACTTTGTATAAACACTACTCAGCAACAACTGAAAACATCAGTGTGTTATCAACATTTTTCTCATACTGAATGCAAAACATAACACTATACCAGGTACTAGAAAGAAAATTAACTCTATCCCAGCTGAAACCAGGACAGCATCCCAGAGGTCATCACCAACAGGGACCTCCAGCTCCCCAGGCTCCCCTCACCCAGTGAGCCCAGCTGCAAGAGGCAGCACTCCCTCCAAGGATCATGAAGTGTGTACAAGTACAGTCGCTGGCCACAAGTCAGGAAATTACATACCTGGCACTTAGCGCAGGAAACCCCAAGCTCCCTTCCTTGCTTGTTCTTTGACCTGTGTTTGTTTGCCTTGCAGGCACGGACCTGGTTCTGCACTCAGCTGAGCTGTGTGACTTCCCCTTTGGGGACCTGCCTCCAGTGGTGGAAAACTGGCTGATGTCCTCCCCCTGCAGCTCAGCACTCATGCCTTCTGCTGCCTGCATTGCTGCCAGGCTCAGTGCACACTGTGCCAGGGCTCTCCTTGCTCAAGGATGAGCTTTTGCTTTGTTTACTGCTTTATCCCACAGTGGTGCTGCTCTCCGTTACAAGAATGCACCTGCTGACACACTAAGACTCTTTGCTGTACAGAGTTCCCTACCCTATCAATAAAAGCCGCTGGCTGAACCACTGCAGAAGTCACCAGCACTGGTATTTCTGCCTTTCAGAGTTGAGACCCTGTGGCTCCAGCTCTTCCAGATCTGTTTTCGTCCCTGTCTGTGATTTCCAGGGAGCTGGGGTCACAGCACACTTCTCCCTTCTCACTAGTTTTCAAGAGTGCAGAAAGACTCAGAGTGGGAGGGACCATGAGTTCACATTGTCTGCATAGACATGGCATTAACACAAGACAACCTTGCATGAGCCTATACCCTGTGTGGGAGTCAGCAGTCTCCAGAAAGACATCCAAGCTGTGTTTAAAGAGGATGGAGACCAAGCATTCACTCCACCTTTTGACCACGCACACCAGTAGTTCATTAAGTCACAGCTAAAATATTGCAATTAATTTTTTATTTCAGTGTCAGCTTCAGTTCCCAACTGCTGGCTCTCGCTTGCTCTTCTCTAGCACTGGAGTTGTCCTCCCAGTGAAAGTGCACAGAGGTGTCAGCTGAGCTACTGCACAGGTCAGAAGAAATTAAGTCCCAGATGAGAGCCCAGTCAGCCTCACCTAGCTGCAGGGTGAGAGCATGTCAGGCTCAGGGAGGAAGCAAGGAAGAGGCCAGCACTGATGCAGGCAGAGAGGACCTTCCTCTAGGACAGACAGCTCCTGCCGACACCAACACCCAAGCAAGAGAACTGGGGATACCCCATGATGTTGGAATTTCTCCTTGCCATCTGCTCAGTCCAGCCCTGATCTGCACCCAAGGATGAAATCATCTCCCCATGTCTCCTGGCTTACACAAGTGCTGCTGCCCAGCCAGCACGGCTCACACCACTGCTCCCTGCTCTCACTGCAGCAAATCCCCTGCAGACTGCACTGGGGGTTGGTGTCACATAGCAGCGGGAGCGTGTCATGAGTTTTATGTCCACTCTGACATGTAAGTCCCAAGCCAGGAGCTCTGCAGACATGAACAAGTTCAGCAGTGTTTCTCTCTAACCACAGCTTCCTGATGTAGCAGCTCTGTTTTAAAGGACTGAAGTTTTAGCTTTTCTTGGGGTGCAAGTGATAGAGTAACAGTTGAAAATTAAGCAACACAAGGAATTTGCTCCGTGCCCAGATGCTCCTGAGCAAGTCCTGGCCTCCGGAGGCCTGAGAAGAAAAAAAAAAAAACCTCAGTGACCATCACTGAACCAAATGATCTACAGGAGCACAGCTCCCCATCTGCTCCAAGCCTGCAGGTGCTGGGGGACTTCAGAGCACATTTACCAGACCTACCAGGAGGAGGCACCAAGAGGCTTGGAGCCCTCTGGACCACCATACGGAGAGTCCTACCTACCACAGTGGCAACATCTCATGGGTATTTTCCACGGGGGGTCAGGACCTTGATTTGCCCAGGAACAGGCCAGCATAATGGTTACACTATACCGGCCATAGTTTTCATCTAAGTCCCAAGGTGGGTCTAGGTGGGTGGTGGGATGCTCTCAATGGGAAACCTGGAGCCTCCACTGAGCCAGTCTTGCCCTCACTCACAGTCTTCCCAGGGCATTGAGCTCTGCTGCTCACTCCCTCATGTGCCAGCAGCATGCAGCAACCCCTTCCCCTCCCTCACCACAACTGATGATGCCTATTAGGGTCTTCTGGCTTTTGCCATCGGTCAGAAAACAAAGGCATTTGCCCCAAGTAAATTTTGCATCAGATGCTGCACTCAGCAGCCAGCTCTCATCCCGGCTCTGTGAGTTTTTGGAACCACTCATACATTTGGCCTCCGAACATCCCACATCAGTGTATCCCACAGCTTAACTCTGCACAAATGAGGAAACCATCCTGCTACCCCCAAAAACTTCCTTTAATTTTTTGTTTTGCTTTTAGTTTGATGCTTGTCTGTCAAAGGGTTCTGCCTTCTTTTTACTGCGTGGTGTGAGCCTGGTACGAGATACAGCCTTCCCACACAAACCTCTTCCCCCTTTGCTCTTGTCCCCACCAACTGACACGTGTCACCCGGCCACTACAACCCATCACAAGCCTTCACCAAATCTTTGCTTTTGAGTGTTTTGCAAACACCCAATGACACTCGCACCACTCTCCACTCATGGTGACAAATGATATGGTGATGCCTGAACTGGGATGCAGATCCTGCAGGACCACGATGGGGACAGCTCCCCCAACCCCTTGGAGAGCACCCCTGCAGCCTGCCGCCCCCGCTCACCTCCTCCAGGCTGCTAGCAGTGGCCTTGCAGCGGCCCATGTGGCTGGCGAAGACAGAGGTGGTGGGTGAACTGAGGTCTTCCTGTGCCTGCTGGACAAAGTTGCACGCTGAGATGAGAGCCGCCATGGTGCCGCAGCAAGGTGGCCCCAGGAGAGGGAACTGCCGGCGGGAGCCACAATTGCGCCAGGGCTGGGCAGGGGGCTGGGGTCACGCTGCTGCCAGCAGCAAGGGTAGGAGGAAGCCCCTCGCCTTGCACACCCATACCCCAAACAGACACACACACTGACACACACCCAGGCACACAGCAGCATGGCTACAAATCTTGCAATTATAAGCTGAAATATTTGGGGGAAGCCTGAGGCAGACGCTTTGAGTCACAGGTAGCCTCAGCCTGGTGGTGCGGTGGAAAATATAGCTGAGCATAGCTGCGAGAGCTAAGGAGCTGCCTGGGGATGTGCACTGGGTGTGCTGGGGTGCACTGAGCTTGCTGGCATGGACCTGTCACTGCTGAGATGCACCAGGTGTGCTAGGATGCACCTGGCACTGCTGGGGTGTACCGGGCACCGTTTGTTTAATCAACATCCCATTTGACAGGCCCTGCAGAAAGGCTGGGGGTGACGCAGCACTGGAAACAGCACTGTTGCACCCCAAGGCCCTGCTCTAGCCCCATGCAGATTCATTCACAGTACATGACCTGAACCCTTTGCAGCCTATTTCACTCCCCCTGCAGCCCAAGGGTCCCCTGGGGGGGGGAGAGGTCTCCCTCTTTGCCATTCTGGGGCCCACACCCAGCAGCTGAACTCCAGCCCCCCTGAGGGAGCACCATGTCTGTCCCAGACTCGCACCTGGCTTCAGGTCCAGCCAGAGTCCTCACCTGCTCCCTCCCTGCCTGCCTGGCTCTGCCCAGCTAGTTTTCTCCCCAAAACTTATTCTATTCCTGCCCCATTCAAAAGACAATCAGGCAGCCATCTTCACTATAAAACCCCATTGTCAGTTAATGTCTTTGGAAATGCAACAGTCCCTCTGAGCATCATCTCCTGCACCAGGATGAGACGCCTCAGAAGGAATCTGTCCTGTCAAAACTCAGGGTAAAGCACCTCCACTTGAGATCAGATCATGTCAGGGCTTGTCTGTGCAGAAGACAGGAACCCTGGGGCACCAGAGACCATGCTGAGAACAAGTCTCATTTAATTGACATCAGCCCAACACCACAGTACAGATTCATGCTGACAACCTCATGCTGATGTCTCAGTGCTGTGCTATCCGGGAGGAAAGGCAAAGGGGCATCAGCAAGGACTGCCTGCAGCAGGCTGACCCCCAGCTTCAGAAGGCAGTTACAAAACACAAGCAGCATCAGAAAGAGCAGCCAAGGAGATTTTATTCCTGTGGAAATGAAGAGCCAAAATGAAGTTTGAAGCAAGCCTGAATCCAACCCAGCACATGCAGGAAAAGCTGTTAAGCAGCTTGTAAGGAGTGACAACCAGAAAGTCCATGTCCCAGGGAGTGCTACCACATCCAGAGCTTACTTTAACTCCAAGAGCTGTTCCTGTGTTCTTGGCATGGCAGGAAGCTCATGGCTACCTTGGCTCTGTTGTCCTTCTCTGTGGGGAACCCCATTCAAAGGTCTTCCAGGTCCTACCTCCACCAGGACTCTACACCAGACCTGCCTTCCCCCCATACAAGATGTTTTCAACTCTTCAGGCAAAGGCCTGGGAAGTGCCAAGTGTTGTCAAGCTGGGGCATGGACAGCTCTGTATGTCCCCATCTCTGCCAGAATCACTCTCAATGGCAAGAGCTGGGTTCAGCTGACGTGTCTGTGGGGACAGCCCCAGCAGACCCCGTTTTCCCACCCTCCCACACCAGTCCCACAAACAATTTTTTTCCCAAAGCTGTAACTGTCCTTCAAGTTTGCCTTATTTAGTAGGTTGGTTACTTGGTTTCTTAGCCTCTCATGGGTACTTAGCATGAAGCATGACTCCCCAAAGAGAGGCCACTTCTGCAGGTCTCTCACTCTGAGGTTGCCTCTGCACTTGCAAGATTTCCTTAAACTTTCTGGTCCAGTCTCAATTCCTGCAATAATCACCCCTGCCTTTGAGTAGTCCCGTGCTAGAGAGTATTTATCCATTAATGATCTTCTCGCTGATGTATCCAGGCATGGTGTAGATCAAAAGAACCAGGAAGATGGTCAGAACAGTGACAATGAACAGCACAATGATGTATTTCTTGTACCGCTTCCAGATAAAGAACACAAAGGTCTTCATGGGATTCACAAACCAGTTGAAAGAAGTTTTTGGCCGGCTGGAACAGGAAGGGAAGAATAAATAAACCCAGGCTCAATCCAGAGCAGCATGTTGGCCCCTCTGCTTTGGTGCCCTGCCACCCTCAAGGGTTGCCAGCTCTTCCTGCTGCTTCCAGACAGGATCACCCTAGAGGCTGCAAGAACTACAGTGCCTGTGAAAGCGCTGGAGACAACAGGACCTGAGCCTCAGGACAGCCCCCACAGAGCTGTTCTGCACCCATGTGGCTAACGGGTGCATTCACATGGTTAAACCAGAGCTGCCTTTTTTGTACAAGCAATGTTATGGCATAGCTGCCTTGAGCACCTCACTGAGATCAGCCCTGGCCCAGATGCTGCAGCCACAAGTCCTGCTGGACCCACTTGAGCTCTGGGAAGCCCTGGCAGCCCCAGTGCTGCAGACCCCACCACCCAGGGCCTCATTGATTGCCCTCAGCTTCCTGACAAGCAGATGTTCCCTGTCCTCATGCAAAGGGCTGCTGAAAACACAGCACTGTCCATCCATGTTAAAGGTGATAACACAGATACTCACTTAGGCTTTTCCAGGGGATCAGGCTCTTTTCGGCCCAAACCAACAGGACTTTTCTCAGCCTCCTCCACAGTCAGCAACTGGAACTCCGCTTCCACCTTACCCTGGAGGGGGAATATGTCTGAGCCGCAGCCACACGTGTTGTTTCGCAGACCAGTCTGCTACCACACGGCCTGCCAGGACTGGATATTTTTCTCCCAGTTCCACTTACAGATGCTCAGAGCAATTAATTTTTCTCTCCAGGCATTAGCTACAGAATCTCTCACTTTGCAGCCAGTGGAAACTGTGGCCTGGCTGGAAACTTAACTGTTTCGCAGACAAGGCACTGTATTGTAATGCACTCCCCAGCTATCTGGATTTGTCTGCAGCCTCCCACACCGGCATTGAGCAAAACTCGGCCTTAGGCACAAACAATGGTCCACCAGCAGGGCAATCAGGAGCGAGTCTGCCCTGGGACAGTTGGCACCTGCCTGTCTGGGGTAGGCAGAGACCCTAGGACAAGCTTTTGCTCCAGTCCTGTCTGGTTGATGGGGAGCCATGTGACTCTTGCATTGCTCCCCTCACTGAGCACTGCTCTATGGGAAGCTCAGAGGAAGACATGAAGTTAGACACCCCCTGCATGCCACTGCAGCTCACACTTCTGGGTAGATGAAGTGCTGGATTTGCAGCAGATGGGACAAGTTTCCAGGACTCTGCACAAAGTCCTGGGCAGCTGGGTCATTGCTGCCTCTGCAGGACAGGTTGCCATGTCAAGGCAGAGGCAAAACGCTGGCTCTCTGCTCGCATGTGCCAGCACCCTTGCCTTACCGTCAGGAGGTACTTGTTCCCACTGGGATCTGTGAACTCCATGTCCTCTGCTTTGACTGAGCTGCTCCACTTCTTTTTCTTCTTCTTCTGCTTGTCCTCCCTCTTCTCTCTCTCCTCGTCTTCTTGATCTTTGAGTTTGATGAAGGGCCACCAGCCCCTCATGCGCTTGTTTCGGAAGATGGAGAAGCGAGGTGTTGCATTCTCCTTGGCCATCTTGATGGTGCAATGCTCTGAGCTCTTGGCTGCCCGCACCATGTCATGCAGCTTCAGCTCGATGGAGCCTGCAGGCACAATGAAGAGGAGAGCTCATGGTGAAATCCTGAGGTCAGCCCCACACACCATTTGGCTTTCTGTCTCAGCCACACTCCCACCACCACAAGTAGGTCCCAGCTGCTGCAATGATCTAGCAGAGTCCTGCACATTTACAGGTGGAGAACCTGAAGCTCAGCATAAGAAAGGACCAGCCCAAGAGTTAGAGACTAAGAAGCAGAAGCCACAGGTCTTTTCTCATCTGTCATGTGGCCAGTTTGATTTGTGTGTGGTACAGGGGGTTATTTTTCTCCTTTACCATGTCCCACCCTGCTGTCCTCACATGTCCAAGCTCCTCTTCCCCTCTTGTTCCTGCAAACGTCAATAAAAAATTATAAAATCTGGGAAACTCTTTAAAGGTTTCAAGTCTGTCTTACATCTGAAACAGCCTCAGTTTATTTCCCTGCTTGGCCTTGCACCCCTGTCCTCCTTGGAAGGAGCTCCTGTCCCACTTTGGCACTGAGCCCTTGCAACAAATCAGTCTTATCGTGTACTGGTCTGTATTGCCAAAAGCATAGCCAGCAACCAAGGGATGTGGGTATTCTCCTCTGCTCAGCTCTGGTGAGACTGCATCTGGATACAGTGTCCAGGTTTGGACCCCAACACAAGAAAGGTGTCAACTAACTAGAGAGTCCAATGGCTGAGATAGTCAAGGCTAGAGTGTGTGCCATAGCAGGATCGGTTGCGAGACCCATGCATGTTAAGCCCAGAGAAGAGAGGTCAAGGGAGAGATCTTATTGTATCTCCCACAGCCTAAAGGAAGCTATAGAGCAGATGGAGCTAGACTCTTCTCAGACGTGGATGATGAAAGCACGTAAGGCAATGGACACAAGCTGCTGCAAGTAAAAAAATCTGAAAATTATGAGAATGGTGCAGCAAGTAAAAGAGGCCCAGAAGGGTGCTGGTATCTCCATCCTTGGAGATACTCAAAACTCACCCAGACAAGGCCCTGAGCAACCTGACCTACATTGCATCTAGAGCTGCTTGGAGCAGAAGGTTGCAAAATAATGACTGCAGAAGCCCTTTCCTGCCTAGAAGTTCCTGAGAGTGTACATGCCAGGAATCATTGGGATTGCTGTCTAACGCTTTCTTCAGTGCCTGAGTAGCATGGCTGAACCAATCACCACTGGAAGTGCCTCATGGAGGTAAAGGCCTTTAAATATACCGTGGAAGGTTGATGAATAAAGAGAGTTTTATCCTGCCCAAGAGACAGCAGGACAAAGGGGCTGCTTTTTAATGGGGAGGGCAAAGTTTGAAGAAGGGAGGGACAACTGAATGGCGTGCTACAAACTTGGGGATGGCAGCAGAAGCAGAAGAGAGGCAGCAGTATTTGTGCTAGTGTAGTGTGGGTGGAATCACCACCAGCCCACTGCATGCCCAGCCCAGCAGGTCTGGTTACTGGGAAGTACCAGAGCAGCTGGGGAGCTCTGATCCCCCAGCAATAGGATGCTGCAACTCAGGTGCAAATAGTCTCACAAGGGTTGCCAGTCCCTGTGCCCACAACGTAACCTCCTGGGAAAGCTGCTCTTTGGCCAAGTCTTTGGGATCTAAGTGAACGCAGGGAAAATGAGCAAGTTTATCAGAAAGATTGTGAGGAAGCAGAACCTGGAAGTCCTGTGGTGTCACAGGCCCTGAAAAAGGACACCAAGGCCCTGGAACAAGCATGCAAGCTCAACATGTCTGTGTAGGACAGGTGCCTATCTCCAGGTTCTGCCTATAGCTCACATGTGAAAAACCAGCCCAGGTGGCTGCTGAGCTGAAGAGCTTGACCTGATGTTCCTGGCGTCCCTTCTCAGAGAGCTGGGCCCTGAGGGGAACACTGTAATACTCCAGCAAGGTGAGGGACAGGTCACTCCGCTTCCAGCAGGTCATACCATACCTAGAAAGTCATTAGCTGAAATCCTGTCGTAATCCCAGACCTGGAGGACCAGAACAGCCGGTTCCCGAAACTCTGATTCCTCCACAGAGAAGACAGAGTCCTTCTTCTTGTAGGTGATCTCCTTCTCGGTCGGGAGATAGTTGAAGCGGAAGATGAACCTCCAGTTGAAATTGCCCTCCCCAGTCAAGGAGTTAAAGTGAACATCCGTCTCCTGCTTGTCGTGGTCAAGACCCTTTATCCAGCTGCAGGAGAAACTTAGTTATCTCCTACCCCTGTCAGCCAGCCCCAAAGGCAGAGCAGAAGGATGGAGGGGCTGAACACCATGGGGTAGCCGGAAAGGAAGAGTCAAAGAGCCAAACCAGACCAACACCTGACCAACATCTTTGAGGGTACAGCAGTTCATGCAGGGGACTGGAGTGGGGCACCTCATGCTGATGCAGGGAGCAGCAGAGGTTCAGAGGAGGCAGGGAGGGTGTGGAGCAGGGCAGGGAGCAGGACAGCCAGGCTCTGGCCTCCCTCTGGCTTCCATCAGACCTTTTCACGTAGATGTCACTGGAAGGCTCTCCTGTTACTGGATTGACATCATCAAGGATCACGTCATCTGTGTTCCAGATAATCACACGCAGCTCGTAGCTGTGGGAAGGGCACAGGGGTGAGTGAGACACATGCTCTCACCCCCAGTGCCTGGGAGGTCAGGTCAAGCCCACACCGGCAAAGCAGAAGGACTTGAACACTCCTAGCACTGTGGTCCCCTGCCAGGGCTCCTCTGGCCAAGCACAGCCGAGCAGTCTCACTGCCATGCACAAAGCCCTTCCTGGGGGGCTACAATGCCACAAGACAAACACCCACAGTCAAAACGGGCAGCTTTTGCAAAGCAAATCCCTGGTACATGGGAAACTCACCAGCATCACTTAGCCATAGGAGCACAGAAAGGCTTAGGCAGGAAGAGACCTCTGCAGCCTCTGCTCCAACCTCTTGCTCTAATTTCATAGTAGATCAGATTGCTCAGGGCCTTGTCAGCATGAGTTTTGAATATCTCCAAGAATGGATATCCCAGCACCTCTCTGGGTCACTCCATCCCTTTCCCAGGGTAGCTTCACTCTCATTGGGAAAATATTTTCCCTATATCCAGTTGGAGTTTCCATTGCTGCAATTTGTGTCCATTAACTCTTGTCCTTTCATGTGCATCTCTGAGAAGAATCTGGACCCTCCATCTCAATAGCCCCATTAGATCATTGAAAACAGCAGATCTCCTCCTTCACTTCTTCAGGCACCCAGAGGACATCTGTCCACTAGCCAAAATAGACCTAGATGAGTAGCTCTGACCTGGGTTTCTATCACCTTCATGTCCAGCCTTAGAAAGATTAGCCCTGCCTTTCACAAACACTTGTGCAGCTGAAGCGCTTATGCCCCATGCTGATACACCCAAGAGACCATTCCATGGCCAGAGCTGAAGAAGAGAGGAGGGCTGTATGCCAGGCTAGCACAGATCGTCAGCCTGTGCAGGACTCCATGGCTCATCCCGCCAGGCATCGTGAGGGACACTGACCCTCCACACAGGCTCACCAGTCCCAGCCCTGCTCCCATGGGTGCTACCTGACAGGCAGTCGTGGCTTGATATTGACAGGCGGCGGTATGGGGACGTCATTTGGAAACATGTCAATCCACATGTGCAAGGAGCCCTGATGAGAGAAAACAGCAGAGAGACTTCAAAAGACAGACCACCCCTCCAGCTCTTCAAGGAGCAAGGGCTTGGCTCTGCAAGGAAAGCTCTCACTGGAAAGCCACTACTTGGCTCTTTCCATCCCCAGCACTTCAGAGTGATGTGTGACTGGATTTTAGATAGGGAAAAAATTACCAAAAATTGCTTATTTCCCTCCCCACCCTGCTCCCAAGAAAAAACATTTCAGCTGAACTGAGTCCATTTCAAACAGAGGCAAACATGTCCCTCTGTCTTAACAAGAAGCATACAATGATGCAACACTTCAGCATAACCAAGAAAACTAAAAAGTGATGGGTCTGATCCTCCTCTCCCCATATGCATTTCCAACACTGACCAAAGCCAGAGTGACTGCAGAGCTCTGCTTTATTACAGACCTCCAGTACCTGAGGGAAGAGGAGATGTTCAGTACAGGACATTGAAATGGTTGAGCTCTGATCACTGCACTGCATAAAACTGAGGATGAATGTTTCTCCTCCAGCCAGCAGTTATGTCGTGCCCCCAGGGAGAAGCCAAGGGGACAGCAGCAGTGACAGGGGACAAAGCAGAGGAAAAGGCAGGGTTAGGCAAGGACACTACCGCCCACCACGGTGCATGTTGGCAGGGCTCAGAAGGCAGAGCAGGTGCCTTGCCACCCACACAGCATCCTTATCAGAGCAGTGCTACATGGCTTGAGGAGACAGGAAGGACTCTGGGCCGCCAGCATTGTGACATCAGTGGACAGAGGTCCCTCGAGGAAAGTGTGTTCAGAAGCACCATGAGACGTCAGAGGGTGGATATAAGCAAAGGATACCCAAGGCCAACAGTCCTCACTTCATAGCAGGGCCAGCCATTCACAGACACAGCTCCAGTCGCCCACCCAGGAAGGGGCAACACCATGATGAGGAGACAAAAGGACAACAGGGGACCAGCCAGCGGACTGGGAACCAGCCGCCCCGAAGGTCCTCCCAGAGCAGTGTCTAGGCTTGGCAAGGAAACACATCTCACCTGCACAAGCCCAGGGTTCTCCGGGTTGTACAGGGACCGGATCTCCACATGCTCCGGTACCAGCTTGTACCCGTATCCTGGCATCTCTTCCCAGTGCTGCAGGACGTACAAAGCCTTATGTTCATCATCCACTGACCAGTTCTCATCTGCCACTCCTCTCTTGTTCCTCACAGAGGCCTCTGCAGCAGGACACAGCCAGGTAGAAGATGAAGGCATCTGGCCAGCAAGAGCCATGTCAGGACGTTAGTCACAGGCACAAGTAAGGGAAGATGATGGCCTGGGCAAACAAGCACCTCACCAAAATGGGGAGAAGCAGGAGGGCAAGGATGAAGGGAATTGAGTTCAATATGTTGCGGTGATGAGCAAAACTGTAGGCAGGAAGACAAACAAACTAAGAGAATTAAGAGGAAAAGGGCAAAAAAGAATTTACTATGGCCCTGGGAAAAGGACCCAGGGGACACCAAGGAGGATGTAGTTTAAGTCCCCATGTCTCTGTGGTAGTGCCAACAGATCCATGGATGAGAGGTTTTGCCCTAGAAGTGCTCCAGAAAAGCACCACTTGTCACTTGGCAGAGACAGGCAGCTGTGCTCTCCATTAATTAACAGTCTGCACGATTAATTGAGTCATTTGGCACAGTGAAGCCAAATGGCAGTTCAAGACCAAATCCTGCTGGTGGGGAGAAAAGCAGGAACCAACAGGCAAGGACACAATGACCCACCCACCCCTGGGTTTATGGACAGCATCTGCCCTTTGGAGATCAGTCTGAGACCAAAACCATCCCAAGCAGTCCCCGAGCACAGCAGAGGTTCACAAGGCACCAACTGCAGCCACGTTTGAACCAGAGCCGGCTCTCAGGGGAACACCAGGAGAGCACCTCACTTCTCCCTTCCCAGCTACCCAGTGACCTAGGAAAAGGGGGAAAGGGCTTTTGAAGGCTCCTTGCCCTCTCCTGAGCAGGATTTCTTTCCCCTTCATGACATAAGCCACAGAGGCCAGCAGAAAGCTGAGGAAAGCAGCACTGAAATGAGCAGAAGGTAAAGTTGGCCATACACAGAGGTCCCCTCTCTGGGCAGGTCAGGCACAGGGATCATCCTTCCTACAGGCTACATAGCATTGCCTTGCAGGACCCAGCCATCCACAAGTGGGCCACATCTGCTCCATCCTTTCCTCCAGGCTGGATTCAATTGCACAGGTGTTGGCCACTGGAGGGAATGTGCACAGCAGGGACAGGCCTGTGTGCTCAGGGAAGTTCTCCATCACTGCTGGCAGAGGGCATGAAAGGCTTCTGTGTTCTTGGACATCCATGGCCCTGGCTCAGGGTTTGTAATGCCAGTGAGGAGGAAAGAAAAACAGCAAAGGAGAAGCAGAAGTTGCCCACAAGGAGGAAATCAATAGTAGTAAGGAGCAGTGGGGAATCACCCAAGGCACCCAAAGCCACCAGAAGCAGAGAGCATCCCTGAAGGACAAAGCCAGATAAAAACAGGAAAGGAGACTGAAAAAGACACCACCACCCCCCTCCCAAAAAAAAAAAAAAAAACCCAACACATGAAAAAAAGGACTCCAGTATCTTGCTGATGGTGGTCACAAGCAGATGGAGGTACAGCTTTGTGATGGTGTCAGCCATCAGAATAAGCTATGCCTTCTTTGGCTGTACAAGCCATCAAACCCTGGTGCCCATCAGTGCTGTGCAAGCGGGTTTAGTTTGCAACACCCATTGCCTGAAAAGCCAGTTTGGGACCTAACGGCCTGGATCACAGCTTCCCCCAGTGCAACACCATCATCCACTGAAACCAGGCCACTGAGCACTGAGGATGCTTCCCACAGTGACCCAGAAAGCTGGGCCATGCAGGGCACAGAGTGGGGGCAGCCAGCCTGGACACTTCAGGGAAGAGAGGCTGCTGGGTTCCCAGACCTCTCACCAGTACATGCACTGCTGAGCACAGGCAGCTGATTAAGGGAACAGTCATTGATCTCCAGGCCCTCCGTACCTTCAGGAAAAGCCTCTGGAGGGACCTTGAATATTTTATTGTTCACTTTGACCTCCTCCCATCTGTACTCTGCTTCAGGGAGCAAGTTTTTCTTGCATAAACTATCCAAGATCTGTGTGGGCTTGAAAGCGTCTCGCCACATGTTGTAGCCATTTCTGCATGGAAGAGAGAACATCGAGAACATCTTCAGCTTAGACACAACAGGTTTTTTTCCTAGGCTGTGAAACGCCCTGCCTTCCCTAGAGCACAGGCTGTGCCACCAGAACCCTGCTCAGATTTTCACTGGGAAAACCACAGGCACACAAAAGCTTAATGAATGAAAAGCTTAAGCTCTCCTCCCCCAGACCAAGCCAGGCTTGCACGCCACAGAACCATTAGCTTCAGAGCAGCAACAGGAGCAATTCCAGCTGCAGCTCTTAAGTGGGAGAGAGGTTTTAGCAGTACTGGGGACTCAACTCCATGCCCACAGCTAATTCTCCAATAGCGGGTTAGAAGAGAAGTTTACAGAAAACTGGCCAGAGGCCAAAAGGAAAACAGATCTCATGAGTGTTGCTGCTCACAGAATTAGCTACTGTCAGAGAAACCACCCTACTTTCTGAAAGAGGTCAAAATCATATCAATGTCAAGTGAGCACTTCTATCACAGAACACCAACATGAAAGCATTAAAGAATTTTTTGCTACTATATGCAAAACAGACTAATGTCTGCAGTAGGAATTAGAGCTATCACAGGAAGCTAGTAGGAGTCTAAAGGAGATGGAGTTATCCATGTAACTTGTAGTGAATCTGTGGGGTACCTGCTCAAAGGATACTGTGGGTGCAAGCTCCATCCTGTGAAACTGGAGGTGCTCTGTTACCCACCCAAATGGTAGGTGAGCAGAACACGTCTCATGGCCCTAACGTGTCACACCAGTACCTACATGTCGTACTGAGAAGCCACTCCACAGTTGGCCCTGTGCTTGCTGTAGAATCGATTCTCCAAGTCAATCTTGGTCTCCCCAATCAGATCATCAGATCCAAGCAAATCATGGTCGAATATTGCCACAGTGAGTTCTGATTCCATGGGAAAGGAGACTGTCAGCTCCACAACTCTGGACAGAAGCAGATGGGGAAAGTGCAATTAGCAAAGAGGATGGAAATGAAACACATGCTCTGCTTTGATCATCCTACACATTTAAGAACTGTATTTGACAACTCAAAGACCTCTGATAGAGTTTGGCTCTCCATAAGTTAAGTGTGTGCGGTTTTCAGTGCATGCAGTTTTCAGTGTGCATGTTCAAACAAAGGAGTTACTTTTCCAGGAATGTATGCACTTGGAGAGAGGTCTTGGAGCTAGGGAAAAAGCTCCCCAACACTCTGTTGCCGTTTGGCTTGCTACTTTGTTAAATGAAGCCCTTGAGAGTGCTCCCCTCCTAACCCAAAACACTTATGGCTCCTGTGTCAGCCAGAGGCAAGAGACATGCCTGGGACCTCTGTGTTACAGCACAAGATTCTCCAGCAGAAAGGAACAGAAGACCACACATGCTGGGCCACAGCCTGAGTCCCAGATTTGCACTATTCCTATTAAACCTGCTAGATGAAAACTTCCTGCATACTCTCCAAACACAGGATTGAGCTGCTTTGGGATGTATCGCTCCTTTGTGTCCTTCTGCTCCTGCCCCACAGTCACCACCACGTAGGGGTCTGCCTTGCCATTGGGGTCTGCCGGAGACAGGTTCGTAGCCTGGAATACACAAGAGGTACTGCCATACATCAGCTGCCAAGAGCAACCTGCACAAGGAACACAGGTCTAAGACCACCCAAGCCTGCTAGTCAGGTCCCTCCAGCAGCTGCCCCAGCAGTGAAACAGGCACTTGCTCCCACGCAAATCCCCACTCAACAAGCCACTGATGTCTTCAGCTGTCAGCCCACCTACTTGCTCACTGTCTCAAGGCAGATGACAGGACCTGAGAAATGCCCATCTGGATTTTTAGCACCTCCTGAAGTTACAAAGCATGGAATGCTCCCCATGGACAAGATGTAGCTTACTTCCACTGGGCTAGCAGAGCCTTCAAGCCAGCATTGAGCTTTCCACAAATGCCACTGCTCATATTTACTGAGCAAAGAATGGCAGGAGGTCCCTAGGGAGGTACAGACCTCCAAGCACTACTGCCACCACCACCAGGGACTTACCTTAATGATGTAAACTCTTACAAGAACCTTGATGGGTCTGTTCCTTGGAACGCCCTGGGAGACCCTGGGCTCCGTGCCGGCTTCCTCAGTGGGGTAGACATAGAAGGAGCCCTGCAGAAAAGACACTGCAAGTAACAACTAGATACAAAAAAGAGTATCTCAGATGGGATTGGAGCCACCAAGACCAGCTTCACCTGTCAACTGGAAAATCAGAGAAAATCACCATTGCCCCATGCAGACCACAGTCACCCTGTGCCCATGGGGACAGTCCTTTCCAAAGGCACTGTCATGTCCACATGGCCCAAGCAGTCCTTGTTTGCAAGTTAGGCTGCAGGCTGTCAGACCATTGTCAATGCCAGAAAATCTGAACAACTCCAAGCACTTTGGACTGCCAAAGGCACAGGGCACCAAAGGTTTTCTAGGGACCTTCTTAAATCAGCTTCTGTAGATATTTCAGTCTTCAAGAGCTCCTGGGTGGGAGGATGATGCCTCTTATAAAAAAGTTTTACTAACTTTAAAACCAGTGAAGCTCACTAATTCTTGTATTTGCACACTGAACATACCCAGAGGCCCCAACCAGAGTAAGAGTCCTTTATGCTTCATGCTTTCTCCTTGCAAGAGCTACAAAATCTAAATCAGGTGCATTTATCAACTAACAAAGGACCACAGTACACAATTGCTTCAACAGGCACCAACAGTACCCTGGCCATGCCGCACCATGGCCTTACATCAACTTGCACACACCTGCACTCTCCAAGGCTTTGCTGGTGTCAGCATGCTCTGAAATACAGGTTGTCCTAAGGATTTTCTGCCACATGCAGCACAAATGTCATTCCAATAATACAGTACCTTGTACTTCCCCACAAAATGTTCATCCTCATTTCCATCTTCATCCTCATTTGCTTTGCCACGATGAAGGGGGAAAATGCACAGCCAGTCTTCAAAATTATCAAATTCATTTTCCAGCTCAGAGTTGTAGATCTGAAATAAATAGAAAGTCATTTTGGGCTTTTCCCTGCCATCTTAAAGGGGAGGAGAGTCGGAAAAACCATCCTTTCCCTCCTTCAACCATTTCACCTGGTCCTACCTTACCCCTGTATTACTCAGTGCAGGGTGTTATGGTTTTCCCTTATACCCCCCAGGTCCATCCACAGATGTGCACACACATCTCAGGTTGGCTCCAAGGTCTCACTAGCTGTTTCAAAGCCCAGCAATGATGGGGGCCCAGCACACACTGCAGGTTCTCCTTCCAGTCTAACCTCTACTGCAGGGAGGTGAGGAGTGTAATGAACGGGTTAACTTTGTTCATGAAATCGCATATGGAGGAAGGAATAGTCTTCACTTATGTAAGACCATGAGTACCGATGATTAGCATATGTAGAGAGACGTTTACAGAGCACGAATGGGACTTGAGTCACCTAAAGAACAGCTGAGGAAGACTTCGGCCTTCATCCCAACAACCACCTAAAGGCAAATTACGACCACTTAACACCTGATGGCACAAGATACCGAAGATACCAGCCAGCTGTCACGTACCAGGGACTAAAAAGACTGTATAAATAAAGAGGCTCTTCCCCTGTTTGGGTGCGAGCTTGTGGCGGAGCACTGTCTCCCCGGCCGCCCAGCGCTGTTTTGCTCTTTTATCGCTTGCTAATAAATTTGATCTTTTATTTAATACAAATTGGCTCCTCCAATTTGTCACGAGCGTCTATAACAAGGAGGACATGGACAAAGGGCCAGGATTGAAAGAGGCCAGATCTGTCACCCCAATAATCACCTGAAGTGTGGTGATGAGCTTCCTCTTGGGTCGAGCAGGTTCAGCTTCAATTACTGCCTCATCTTCTGCTTCCATGTCAATGGAGGATGCATGTAAATTCCCTCCATCTAGAAATGGCAATAGGAGATTAGGAAATGCTCTGATTTCTCCCATCATCTCAAGTGTCTGTTCCCCACAGAAGAGCTAAGTATTGCTAGAGGACTCACCTGCATCATTCAGGTCATCATTCTCAGCATCTTCCTCGTCACTGCGTGTCTGAAACACACACAAACAGTCACCCCACATCCCTGACAGCAAAGGCTTCTCCATCCAAGCATAGGACACTGTCAAAGCTTTCTGGCCAGCAGAGTAATACCTAGTCTGAGATCATTTAGCATTAACATCATTGTAGAAGGGTATCCAATGAGTGCCTTAATGACCTTTTCTTCTCCCCAGATCCTCCTGCTGGTTTTTTTATGGGGATTTGTCCTGGGTTCAGCTGGGATAGAGTTAATTTTTACAGGAACCTGGGAGGTGGGGGGCATAGCCGGGGCAGCTGA
>JANHGO010007027.1:0-20588 GCA_024606505.1 Aquila spilogaster
CAGACCATCGAGCTGCTCTCCTTCCAGCTCAACCTCAAGACCAACACCGTCATCAACTGGTTCCACAACTACAGGTAAGGGCGCTCCAGGGCTTCGGACGTCTGATTGTGCTGTGCCACCAAGGTGGTGTCACTGTTCTTCTTCCAGCCCTCCCAGTCCCTCTTGCCTAGATGGGGAGGTGCAGACCCACTCGTGGTCACTGGAGGTCCCCAGGTGCAGGACTGCAGCCGAAACGCTGCATGTGCCCTGGCTGGCGGGTGATCAAGAGCTGTTGACCAGCTTGACCAAGTCATGTTGAGCATCTAAAGAGGTTACCGTGCTCATGTTCACCTGCTCACCGGTGCGGGACACCGCTCACCACTGAGCAGGAGCTCCCTGTCGGGTGGAGGAAAGCCTTACAGAGGCTCCTGGAGCACAGGATCCATCCCCATAGCAGCCCAGCCCCGGCGAGCAGCACAGGCTTCATCCTCAGGCATTATTGCAGGTGGACACGTGGCTCCTGAATACTCCCCAGACCCGCACCAAGAGCTGCCTGCTCTCAGAGTCAACAGCCCAGGTGATGGGTTGTGCCCCTCCCGCTATATAAACCAGTATAAAAAGACATGTAAGTGCTCATGTGGAGTCCGCAGAGCCTCTGACTGCCTCCAACTCCTCCTGGGCAGCATAAAGTAGATGGTCAATATTTATGGGAGCTGGCTGAGGTTTCTTGCACAAAGGCATTGTGTGGGGAGTGCGGGGCAGAGCTTGAAAAATCAGGCTTTTTAGTGGAACACTGACTAATGGGGTTTTTAAACTTGTGACCTGTCCCCTTGCGTGGTTCCAGGAAAGCCCCTCCTGATCTCGGTAAACACAACTGCCCTAAAATAAACCTTTGAAAAATGTTACGTATTAAACAACAACAAAAAAAGGTAGTGGAAAACACTTGCAAAACTGGGTCGGTTTGGCTGCAAACAGCCCAAAGTGTTGCCAAATCCGTTCCCCATGTTAAAGTGGTAGTGATTTCCCCCCCCCAAAATGTTTTAAAGGCCAGCAAGGTCGGGTGTTACCTCTCAAGCGATGTCGTCGCGTTTTTCTGGCTGGACATGCTTTTTCAAGACGTGATGATCGGTGGTCACCGACCCTCTGCGGTTGTGTCCCGGCAGGTCACGGATGCGCCGGGAGATGCTGGTGGAGGGTGCGCAGGACAATGACACGGACCCGGAGCAGAGCGGCGGAGCGACCATCCCCGGACGCCGGCCCCCCCACAGCCCCGATTCGGACGCAGAGGACCGTAAACCTGTGTTCAGGGGGGGTGAGCACCCCTGCGCCGCTGCACCCGTGAAGGTGAAGGAGGAGCAGGGGGAGGCAGGCGGCTGGGGCCGCCGGCGGGACTCACGCAGCCCGGCCGGGGCGGCCGAGGGGACCGGACCTCCCCAGGAGGAGCGGGGGGCAGCCCCTCATGCTGCCGCCCCCAGCACCGGCAGCCTCCCGCGGCGGGGGGGCCGTGCCGGTGCCACCGCCGGGGGACCACCACCGCCGCCGCCACCGCACCCTGACAGCTCCCAGTCCTCCGCGGGTTCATCCCGTTGCAGCTTGGAGGTCTCCCCAACGTCGCCCTCGGCGGCATCCTCACCCGGCCTCGCCGGCTCAGCCTCACCGGGGCCATCCTCTGCCGGGCCGGTCTCACCAGCGCTGCCGCCGGCTCCCGGCCCCCGGCTCAGCACCAGCGTCCAGCGGCGCCATGAAAAGATGGCCAACCTCAACAACATCATCCACCGCCTGGAGCGGGCTGCCAACCGCGAGGAGGCCCTCGAGTGGGAGTTCTGAGCGCCCCCCCCCCCGCCGCCCTAAATATATATATACACACCCACATATATATATATATTTTGTTAAATGCAGCACGCACCGAGAGGCGGCAGGCGGCCAGCGCCACCGAGGGGAGCGCCCGTGGAAAGGGGGGGCCCCCGCTTACGAAGCTGCCCCCCCCAGCTTTGTTTTAAATGTGAAAAACTGGGAACAATTTTAGAAAAGAAAAGAAAAAACAAAAAATATTTATAGACCTCTTTTAGATATTTTAATAAAAGGATACTTTGGAATTTATTAACAGCTTAAGCTGCTTTGATATTAAAGATAGCTATAAAATCAAGATGATGTAGCAGTCGTGTCATTAAATGTACACTGAAGTCTTGTAGTTTGCCACTGGATGAGATTAAAAAAAAACAAACAAAAAAAACCCACAGAAAAGACTTATTGAGCAAAGCCATCAAGAAGCACTATAAGACTGACCAAATTTAATAAACTTTTGCTGAGCAGTTTCCACCTCTGTCTGTAAGACACTGCATCGCTTCTGCCCCAGCCAGAGACTGCGTCATAGTCCCTGAAGACTCTAAAGCGAAAAACCTTGATGCCATCGAGTATGTATTTAGTTCTGGTGGTTTATGTTTTTTGAAACCTTTGTAACACAGAATGTCCCGTGCGGTTGTATATGTTGTAGAAATGTCTGCAATAGCCTTCTGGAACAAGATGTAGCATGGTCCGAACGCCGTCCCTCGCGCTTCCTCCAGCTGGCAACCGGTGGCAGCCCCAATGCAGCACAGTGCGGCTCCTGCCAGCTCCCAAAGGAAGAGAAAAAATAATGCAAAAGCAAAGAAAGCAACCTGTGCTTGCAATTGTGGGAGCAAGATGGGAAGAGAGGTACCCAGATGTGATGCTCGGGGATGGCTCCAGCTTGCTGGGGATGGACATCCATGGGATCCCAATTTCCCGCGCTCTGCCATCATCCATCTGGGAAAGAAAAACAGATGGAGCCTCCAAGCTCTGCCCCTGGGGCACCAGTGCTTGGGGATGAGCACCCAAAAATCATGACCCGCCTGCTCGCAGGGGGCTGAACCCTGCTCAGGGCTGCTCCCAGCATCACAGCCAACTCTTGCGGCTGAAGCACTTTTTTTTAGGGGGAGCGCCTGGGCAGGAGGAGCATCCCCTCGCCATGGCCATGTCCCCAAGCAGTGGCTGCCGGTGAAGCTGGGACAAGCCTTGGGGTATTGTGCCAAGCTCCTGCCTGAATTGGGCAAGCTCAGACCTGAACTGGGCAAAACACCATCGAGCTTTGGCTTTCCAGGGCTGACCCCGTGCAAAGGCGCAGGAGCTCGGTGGTGGCACCATCCCGGCGTGCTCCCTGCCGCCTCCCTGACCCCACCGCTGCCAGCCAGCCTCTGCTAACAAATTGCCTTTAAGTGACACAAGGTGGACTGGCTGGGCTGCTCTGCCCTGTCCCCTGCCCGCACGGCATCAGCCATCACCCACCAAGGCCACCACTGTCAGGAGGGCTCCCCTGCCAGGCTCCGAGGCTATGCATTGACTAATTTTCCACTGTATACATTTTTATCAGAATAGAAGGTATTTTTATATTTGGGTGGTAGTCAGTGAGCGATGCTAAAAGCGGCTCTGCAAAGGCATGGCTCTCCTTGCCCACCTACCCTGCCCCAGCGAGCCCCAGCTTGCCCACAGCTGCTCTTTTCCCTGCCACCATGCTGCAGAAGGTCGAGGAACGACCATTGACTGCTCTTCTCCATCATGTGCTAGCGGGAGCTTTAGTGGAACGGGATTCGAGGAAGCACTTAGGATAGTCTTGAACACAGCAATCCTGTTGTATTAAAGCTAGCGGGACATACCTGTCATGTTTTTGTTAGGCTCATGTACTGTACTTCAAAAGTTTCTATGAGATCGATGAACTTTGTTTAACAATTTTGGAAGGAACAAGTTCTGTAAAGAGCCACTAAATACAGAAGTTGGATACGACTCTGGCCTTGGGGTGTGTTTTGTCCAGAGGCGGTTGGGACGGGCACCTAGGTTGATCTTGGCTCATTTCGAAGTCACAGCCTTGCTTTGGGTTTATGGCAAGAGCTCCCACTGCCATAAACATCTCCCAGTGACTGGGGGGAAAAAAAGAGGGTGTTAAATGGGGTTAGTCCAGCTCAGGGTGCAATCCTGCCCCGTGAAAGTCCTGTGCTCATCCCTGGTACAGGTTTGCTCCTGCTCCCGGGATAACCCAGCATCCTCTGGCGTGAGGTTCGGCTCGGCATTGCCTGATGGTGCCACACCCTGGCACGGCTCTTCTTCAGAGCCGGCCATCGCTGGGCAAGTTTGCAGCT
Organism: Aquila spilogaster; assembly: GCA_024606505.1. NCBI lineage: Eukaryota > Metazoa > Chordata > Aves > Accipitriformes > Accipitridae > Aquila > Aquila spilogaster. The sequence continues at coordinate 4,131 of JANHGO010007027.1, forward strand.
TCAGACATGAGGCAGGGGTGTTTGCGTTTGATGAATTAATAAATCCATATGTTGCGTATCTGTTTAAGCTTGTTTGTCGGCTAACATGTTGGGAAGGATTTATTTTTAATGAATATCTGAACGTCTGGAGAAGCTGGGCCGGCTGCCATGGAAACCAGAATCTTCCTCTGCAGCCGACTGATGGGTCCACATTAACCATCTGGATGCTGCGGGTGCACCCCGGCTGCCCTTGGTGGCACCGCTCCGAATGCTGGAACACGTAGCAGGGTGCTGTGCCGGACCAGGAGCAGGTCTTCACGCTCTGCAGTGCTCTTGGCGAGCAAGTGACCCTGGCTGGCTTCGTGCCTCAGTTTCCCCAAGGGACGTCCCCCCCGAACCCACTGCAAGACCCGGCGTTAGCAAGAAGCTGGAGACGTTCATGCAGGTGGGATGTCGTGGGCAGGGACACGGGGTCAGGGTGGCCACTTCCACAAGGGCAGGGTCCCTAGTCCCTGCGTAGCACCGACACCGGCCCTGGCAAGGGGACAGATATTTTGTCCCTGGCTAAGATCCCTTGGCAGAGGGCTGGGGATGTCCCACCAAGGGTACAGGGCCACCCGACCAGGGGCACCCAAACCAGGGTGGCATCAGGCCACACTGCCTGTTTGGAGGGATGGTTGTAACACCCCATCAAGCCTATAGCACACCAGCAACTCGCACTGGGGCACCCAGTGCCATTTCCACTAGTGAAACTGTGGGAGGGTTATGCTCCCAGTCAGTCTCCCAGCTCTTTTCCAATGCCCAAATCCCTGTGTTGGTCACCTGTGCCTGGCTGTTCAAGCTGTCACAGAGGGCAGAACCGTGCTGTCCCTGCCGTGGGACCACCCAAGTGCTGTGTGTCCTGGTGTCCCCAGGGTGGCACCATCTCATCTCGTCATCTCATCTCATCTCATCTCATCTCATCTCATCCCGTCCCTGTGGGGAGATGTGGGGCTCCAGGGCACTGCGAGACCCTGGCATTGGCTGTGTCCCATTCGGGCGATACCGTCTCTGCCCAGCCTCACGGACATGGTGGGGACAGGAGGGGGATTAAAATGGAGGATTAATTCCCACCTGGGCCCCCTCCCCAGGGGCTTAAAGGCACAAATGAGAACCCAGGCCAGGACGGAATTTCTGAAACAACTTTTATTGTAGCAAAATCTTGTGCCCGTCCCAAGGGGGCAAAGGGAGCTGGAGCCACCCAGCCCAAACCCAGGGCACCCTGACTGTTCCTCCCCACCTCTGGCCAACAGCTTTAGTGTCAATATAAACCGTTGGGGAAATAAAAGAGCAACACCGGCATGACACACCGGCTTCACTCTGGTTCAGCACATGAATCATTCGACACCCTCCGTTGCTGACACATACATTCCTGTTTGCCACCACAAGTGATGCTTCCCCTTAGCAAGCTGGCCTGGGGATGATGCCCTGCCCCAAAATATCTACCCAGCAAGGCGATGCCCGCAGCTGCTGCGTTCCCCTCGGGTCTGCCCCCGCTCCACGCATTCACCAGCCGGGCTGCAAGCAGCGATTGTCCCATGCAAAATGTCCAGGGCTGGATGTCACCAGCTCCCCAGGCAGCCGGGGTGCATGGTGCTGCTGCCATTAAGGAAGGGCTGCACTCACTGATATTTTCATTTTCAAACCACATCCTGCTGGAGCAGAGGGATCTGGCAGAGCTCAGCCGACCTCAGCCAGTCACTTGTGCCAAGCAGGGAGAGGAAGGCGGTGCAGGCTCCCCAGCTGTGAAACACTCACGCGGGGGCTTGGGGTGGGGTGTGAGATCCCATCAAAATCCTCCTCCAAAAGCATTATCGGTGCGTGATCCCACTGCAAGAGCAACAAGAGGCCCCACCAGACCCAGAGCAGTGGTTGATTCCCAGGAGGCATCAGCCAGCAAGTGGTTCGTAGCTTGCTTGCACTGGGTGGACCACCCTGCACCCACACCCGGGCATGGCCAGTGGGGTGCACCCGCTGCCTGGCACAAGATGCCCGAGAGCCTGGCAGCCCCAAAAGCCCGCAGGTTTCACGCTTGGCTGGCGGCACGCTGAGCCCAGCTGCCATCGGTGCCGGGCTGGCATTTCGCCGTCACGGAGCAGCACTGCTGTCCCTCCATGTTGGGCCCTTGGTGGCACCATCAGCAGGTGTCCATCACCGTCACAGAGAGGGCTCCACATCCCGGGGTGAGGAGGGGACCGAGGCAGCACCAAGGATGATCACCTCCTCCTGGCCACAGGTCCTGGAGGGTCCCCAGGGCTCGGCTGCCTCTCAGGGCCGGGGGCCACGCCGCCTCTCCAGCCAGTCCTGCCGCAGCCGGGCCACCTCCTGGCCATACCGCTCGTGGAGCCGGCAGAAGGTGGATGGGCTCTCCGCTGCAGCCGCCCCGGTGCCGCCTGCCTCGCTGCTTGATGCCCGCCTGCGCGGCGGCAGTGGTGGCAGCCGCGGGTTCCCCTCGCTATCGTGCCTGCCGCAGCCAGAGGTGTTGGGCAGCAGGTCTGCTCCCGGCGTGTTGTTCCACACTGCGCAACCGTTCTCCTTCGGCATGACAGTGGGCAGAGCCGGCAGCCGCTCCGGCCATGGCTCTGGCCCCGAGGGCTTTGGCTTCCAGGAGCTGGGTGAACCCCGGCAGCCCCTGCACCCACCGGCCGGCCCCCAGCGCATCTCCTCCAGCTGCTTCTCCAGCTCCCGCACCACCAGGCGCATGTAGTCGAAACTGGCTCGTGAGAGCGACTTCACCCACGACTCCATGGCGGCCTGGCTCTCGGCCGCCAGCACGTAGGTACGAGACTTGGTGCCACCGAAGCGGATGGCGAATGCGAATTCCTCAGCTGAATCGCAGAGCTCCACGGTGCAACCCTCCAGCACGATGACGCCCACTGGCTCCCGGCTCTCCCGCTCCTCGAAGTAAAAGAGCATGTTGCCCTTCAGCACGAACCAGCGGCGATGGTATGCCGTGTGCCGCTCGCCACGCTTGTAGAGGAAGCCGGCGTTGTCGGCTGGGGAGTCACAGGTGGCATAAAAGGCCAGGCTTCGCTCGTTCAGCTTCATGGCTCCACACCCTGTGGGGACAGAGAGTGATCAGCCACCCGCCAGCACACGGAGGATGGGTGCGCCTTAATTGCACGGTAATAAGCCGCTGGCTTTTTGTTCTCCGCGGCACTGGCCTTGGCACCCACGAAATGAGGCCAGTGAATAAACAGCCCCATGATAGCCGGGCATAACCCCGCTCCCAGCCAAGGTGCTGCGTCCGGTGGGTGCCGGGTGGGTTGGGGCTCCCCGGGAAGGGGGTTTTGCCCCAGCTGAGTGTTTTCCTACAGAGGAGCCCCAAGCAGGGCTCATCCCGGTGCCCCACGTCACCCGGCACAGGTGACCTTACCGCCGGCGCCGCGTTTGCCCTGTGTTGCAGCGCTCCTCCCCGCGGCATACAGGGAGGGTTTATGGCCTGCGCCGCAGATCCGGCTGCCGCTCCGGAGAGCCGTGGCCATGAACCCTGGCACCTGGGCAAGGCCACCTCTCCCCTTGGCCCCTACTCACCGGTGGCCTCGCTGTGCCAGGCTTTCTGCCTGCCTGCACTCTGCCTCTAGCTCCGGTCTCTGGTGGCTGCCAGCATCAGAGATGCATGGGTGGCCGTGGGGGCCGTGGGATCGCTGGGTCTGGGGTCAGTCGGTGTAAGGGGGCCCTGGGGGCTGGCACCCCGATGTCCCCACTCCAGCCGCTGGCTCTAGCACCGAAACGCCTGCGGCTTTCACGCGTCACCCCAGCCTGCGGAGCACAAGGAGGACGTGGGCCAGGATTATTATTTTCCTATTAAGACACATCGCAGGGTTCAAGGATACCCACAGCCAATACATAGGAGAGAGCAAAGGCCCAGGTTCAGTGCCATGCTGCTTTGGTGGTGTTGGTGTTGCAGCACAGCAGATGACCTAGTCCTAGCACCAGACTGTATTTCTGCAAAGCTTTGCATGGCATAAGCAGGTATGAAGTAGCATGTCCCATACCCAGGGGATGTTTGCGGTGGAATGGGCAGCTGAACAGTGTCTTGGGAGTCCCAAGCTAGTCTTTGTAACCGTGCTGCCCAGCCACACGCTGATTTTAAATGAAAGCTAGGATTCTCTGGTAGTTTTGTGACTGTGGAAGGGGACCCTAGGCATTGGTGGACAGTGGTTTACGTGTTGCTTAATATTTCAGTTGATTCTTATTTTGTGCTACTTTGAAACGGAATTATACAGTTGTTTTCCTTACTAAGTATATTTTCTGGATAAATGACTGTCTGCAATGATAAGGTATGTGGAGCTGAGCTTCAGAAAGTCTTTCATTCCTTAAAAGCAACACATCACAGTGTGGTAAAGATGAATAGTTTCTGAGGAGGCTTACAAAATAGTTGGGAAAAGATTAAGCATTTAATAGACAAAAGCAGATAAAGCGTTGGTCTTGGTTGGGCAAACTCTTTGCTCAGAGGTTTTGTCCCCTATAGGACAGAGTGTTTTTGTTTCCATCTCAGGTTCCCCTTCCACCCCCGCTCACTTCCTCCAGTCTGTTTAGTCAGAGTTAGATTGCCCCCGTGCCCTCTGGACGGATCATACAATTTATGGGTTTGGGGGTTTGTTTTCTTCTTCTCTCCTGAGAAAAATACCATTCCACAGCGTAAAGAGAAGACTTAGTCTCTCATGGTTTCTCTCTAAAGCTATGAAAGTTTCTCTTTTTGAGTGGGTGTAGGAAGTTGCAGGCAAGGCATATTGACACTTAGGGACCAGATGTTCTGGTGAATTCATTGTTTCTCCTCCCCCTCTTTGCTGTTTCTTTCTTTCTGTCACTTACAGTCTGACCAGTTTCAGAATAACACTTGCCATAATTTTGCCTTTTAAAAAGCTCAGGAAACGGTAATCTTTTGGACTCTGAGGTCTATGTATTATGATTTTTAAAGTGCCGCTTATGCTTTGTACTCCAAGCACAAAACAATAATTTCAGAATTTGCATGCCTGCTTTGCTTACTGTGTAGTGTGAGATCTACCTTGAGTTGTTAGTTCCTCTCCTGCAGATCCTTTGCACTGATTTTTTTTTTCTGTAACTTAAGTTGCTGTGGGGGAACACCCTTTGGCTGCATATGTTTGAAAGTGTTATTGCTAGTGGGCATCTTAAAAGAAGTTGGATAAACAAGAAGCAAGTAGCCTGTAAATACTTCTAAATTTTAAGTTTTTGACTACATGTAAGTAAACTTCTCAAAAGATTCATCTCCTCCTGAAGCAGCTTTTAGCTATCTGATTTAGTTAACAAGATAGTAACCAGCCAGATACAGAGAAAGGGGAGAGGAGGTTGAATTTTCAAAGATTTTTTTCTTTTTTTCTTTTTTTCTTTTTTTTTTTTTTTCATTCTGGGGAATTCTTGCCCTGCAGAAATACTGTCAAAATATCAGAGTTGGAAGAACTTTACCCAGCAGGCATGCAGTGTGAGCTGATGGTATGTCTAGTGTATGAAACTTGATGCATGAGACACTGTTGAGAGATACAAGGCTCAGAGGGTTTAAAAGTGACGCCCTCTGTGCTTGCATAAGGTAGGATAAACCTTTAGCAGCACTGTCAACATCCATTCCTTGACAAGCCTACTGTGACTTGCTTGAGACTAGGAGGGTTGTGTAAATATGTCCATAATTGGATGACTTTGCCCCTTGTCCAAATTAAAGTTGCTCTTTTAAAAATCTTCATTATTTGAAACCCTGCATTTTTTTCCCATATATCTTTTTTCCCCCAAAGTTCAAGGCACATTCGAACTGTCACTTAGTTGCAAAATTCTCAGCTGGGCTTGTTTGACAGTTAAAAATGCCTCTCAGAGGAAACCTTAAAATATGTACAGAAACAACTACCCTGGAGTTTGAAACCCTTGCTTCAAGGTGGGTATTGTAGAATTTATCTACAAATGCCAGGTTAAACACCAATACTTCGGCTTTGAATCTCGGTGCAGTTGCTTTACATCCTAATGTTAAAAAGCATGTGAAAGGGAAGGAAAGTATCATCTAGAGATGCGTACCAGAACTTTCCAAATGTGAGGGACTGGGTGCCAAAAATTGTGTAGGCTTCAGTCAATACACAGATTATATGGAGTGGTAGAACAGTCTTAAGGTTTTGAGTATCTGTACGGACCTAGTTCAGCTGCAACAAATTTGTAAGCTTGACACAGTGAATCTTCCCAGGAGCTAGAGCACTGGGAAGGACTGTGTAGACATGCAGCCTAACTCTGTAAAGCTGCCGTTTAGCTGCTAGTAATCCCAAATTAGACTGGGATCAACAGTATGGAGTCCTTAAATATCTCTGCACTTTCTTCCTCTGCTGTCTATTTTACCTGTATTTTTCCATTATCTGGGGTAGCCAAGCAGCCCTCTGAATCTTTATCAATATGGATAGTGGAAACAGTGCAGATGAGGGAAAGGTAGTCTAGATGATTTTTTTCACTGATGTTTCATGGAGGTGATTTGCAAGGCTTCAGAAATCTAAGGTAAGGTTGTGTCTTTACTGTTTGGAAACCATTGTTGCACTGTTTTGAGACTTCCTAACTCAAAGGCTTGAGGGGAAAAAAACCAACAAAATTGAAAACAAGGTTGGGATTATTTGTTTTTAATTTTTATTTATTATGAATCTTTTAAAATGATTTGTTTTTATTACAGGGTTGATCTTTGGAATGCCAGTAACTTGAAGTTTGGAGACGAATTTCTAGGAGAACTGAGACTCCCTTTGAAATTTCTCCGACAGTCTAGTTCTTATGAAGCATGGTATTTGACATTTTTCTTTTGGAGAATAAGTAGAAACATATGTCTGCTGTGAAGACTTAAGAGTAATTACTGCTATGTGATAAAGTTTAAATGGATTTAATTTGTATCTTTTTTTGTAAGCAAGCCAAAGTAATCTTACCAAATGTAAGAACAAGAAGTTTTGATAATGTGATTAGAGATTTCGGTCTGCCTCTGTATTGCATGTGGGAGTTCTAAGGCATTGGCTTCATGATATTATTTACTGCAGTTCATCAGCAGTGCCATAGTTTTAGTGTGTGGGTTTTTAATCATATCTACATAAATCTTTATGATCAGAACTTCCCATGTTGCAGTTGGTGCAAAACAGACTGGCAAACTTAATTAAATCTGATTTCAGAACTTTCAAGAATTTGATACATATATAAATATCGTGTGTATCTGTACCTTTTACATATGTATAGCCTGAGATAATCTTGTGTCTCAGCACAAACTTTCTGTCTCATTTTTTGCATATCAGGTATTTCCTGCAGCCCAGAGATAATGGTAACAAGTCATTGAAACCTGATGACCTTGGTTCCTTAAGGTTAAATGTGGTTTACACTGAGGACCATGTTTTTTCCTCAGACTATTACAGTCCACTTAGAGACCTCCTGCTAAAATCTGCAGATGTCGAGGTAATTTGCTTGCACTGCTTGTTGTTTACCTGCAGATCATCTTCACAGGGGTCTCTCTGATTGTTTGTCACTGTCTTGCTGGCACCATAGTTGTGTGATACCAGAGACTTCAGCTTCTTCCTTCTCAGACCTGAGGGCCTTCAGCTCTGCATATTCCTGGGGCTTGTTTTCAGTCCTTGCCGACAAGATCTTTATCTGCATGCAGTATGGTGGGTGAAGGCACACCCAGGAACACCAGTGGTTTTAGTAGCAGCATGTTCTCCGTGGCTTTCTAATTTTACATGTGAAAATGCAAAGTAAACTTCAGTTTGATCAATTGGTTTTCCTTTACTGGAGAGGAACAGGTTTACTTGCATAATTTAAAAAAAAAAAAAAACAAAAACAAACAAAACCAAACCAAGAACTAATCCTGAAATGTCAGAAGGTTAGCCCATGTGTGCCATTATGTATACTTTTAGCAGTTGTAACAGTGCTTTTATTTTTTCAGTACAAGAACTGGGTTCTGTACTTACTGTGGCTTGAAATTGAGAAGGGTTAGAGTTCTCCCTCTTCACTTGCTTCACAGGCAACAGTGACATTTAGTGAAAAGACAGCTATTAAAAACGGGGGGGTGGGAAAAGAGGCTGTGCTGTAATAGTTTTTAAATTGCTGCCCTCTTGCGATCAGAACTTACAGCCAACAAAACCTGGAATGTAACGCCCACCCATGTAATGTACAGGCATGTTTGGGTAACTGGCCATTGCAACTATTGTGTGGGATTCTGTGTTAAGGAGCTAATGGGAAAAGAACGAGAGGATGCTTGTTCTAGAAAGATCTCTCAAAGTTTTTATTTCTTTCCACTGTTCAGCCTGTTTCAGCATCAGCTGCACACATTTTGGGTGAAGTTTGCAGAGAAAAACAGGAAGCAGCCATACCTCTTGTCAGGCTTTTCTTACACTATGGCAGAATTGTGCCTTTCATAAGTGCCATTGCGAATGCTGAAGTGAAGAGAACTCAGTAAGTACCAAAAAACAAATTGCTATCAAACATACCTACTCTGTACTCTGCATTGGCTAGTGTTAGGATCCTCCACTCAGTTTCTAGGATTATATGTAATTGCAAAAGAAACTGTTGGAGTAGTTCCTGTTCCTCCCAGCTGAGTGGCAGAGTTCTTTATAAATGCTTCACTGCTCTGAAGATCTGGTGAGTTTGATTTTTTAGGAGGAATTCCCATTATGTTTTGCAAAATCTACTTGCAAGACTATTGTATGGTCTGAGAGCAGGGTTTTTCACTCTTCTCAGTCTTACATTTGATAACTGTGAAATCCTACATTACCTTCAGCTGTCCATATGAGATCATTTCAGCTTTATAGCGTGCTAATAAATCATCTAGTGCTGAGTAAAAGTGTTTGTTGAATTTGTTCAATACAAAAAGCAAGTTTCTTCCATGAATATTTAAGGCAAGCTGTGTGTCTAATCTTTCCAATTAGAGGGCTGAGGAACAAAGATGCGATTGGATCTGGCAGTGGATAGCAGAAAACAAAATCTTTGTTTCTGGTCAATTCTTGTAAGTCCCTTGTTTGACTTCCTGGTGGGCTGACAGTTTAGTAGTGTAAGATCTAATACTCACACCAGGCAGGTCCTAAAGAACATTTGTTGCCACAAGCCTTATGCCTATGTGGTCATACTCTTGACTGGCAGTAGAAGAGACAATAGGGAGTGAAGGGGAATGGCAGATACTGACTCTAAAGTAACAGCTTCCTCAGTACAAAATAAAGTCTTTGTGTGGGTTGGCTTTTTTCAGAGTGTCTGAGGGATAGAGTGTTTTCTTTCCTCTAGGTAGGTGTATTTTTTCTGTGCTGCAGGTTGGCTGAAACAGCTTGGTTGCTGCAGTATGAGGAAATTTGCTGCTCCCTAGTCAGTCATGTTCCTGTGATAAAACAGCAAAGATGGTGTTTGTTTTCAGGGCTTTCTGGAATTTGTAACAAGCAGTGAGCTTACTTTTTTATGAAACAAAATGATGAATCCAGCAAAGTAGTTCACCCTGTTATTCAGTGCTTGTAAATGGGTACAACTGTAGTAAGCTATGAACAACAGAAAAGACATTGGTGTGTGCACAAGAACAAGCAAATAACTTCATATCCAAGTTTGATCTGCTGTCAGTAGTCTAGTGCAGGAACAATTCTGTTCAAGTGTCTTTTCAGAAAAATGTGAGAGTCTGCATGGCATCAGCTTTCCACACAGTTCTCAGGGCGGAATTGGCATCTGCATTGTGTAATAGTATTATCACAGGACAGTGCTGTAAGTCACTTAGAAAAGATGGCAATGTTATTGGAGACGGTGTTTTCATCTCCCTGCCAGCTTACAAGTACTTATTTTGTAGAAGGTCATGTGTAATGTCCAGTGTTGTTGCGAGACTAAAATCACTGCCTCCTTCCCTTGCTCAAATTAACGCTGTTCAGTAGCATGTGAAAACAGGTGCATTTTCCCCCGTTTATATTGTAATCCCCTTTGATTTGAGCCTGCGTGTTGCTATGTGTTTGGATGGTGCACTGAGCACACTGCGCTAATAAAAGAAGAAAATCTGTAGTCCCTCTGGACTTACTGTGACTACTGCTTTTCTCTTATAACCTGGAAGTGTGCTAAATGCTACGTGACTGCATTTAATGGCAGGCTGGTATCAAAGGGAGTTTTTGCTTGTGTGTTCAAACCCAGATTTCATCACCTTTCACTGCTTCTTTTATTTCCATGTATTAGCAGTTTATCACAAAGAGACTAAATTACAGAAAATTGTTCACTTCCAGAGATCCAAACACCATTTTCAGAGGAAACTCATTAACTTCCAAGTGCATTGATGAGACAATGAAACTGGCAGGGATGCATTATCTGCAAGTTACACTAAAGCCAATTATAGATGAGGTAAGAGCAGTTTAAACTGTTTATTTGATAAAATGTCACTGTAAAAGGCCTTCAGGGAGCAGATACAGTTTATTCCTTCCCATTTTAAGATGACTTTGTAGGAATAATGCTTAAGAGCCTGTTTGTACATTAAAATCCTGTGTGTTAGTTTAGCCACAGCTGAGTCACCCAATTCAGAAACAGTTGGATTGTATTAAAGGAAAAGGAAAGTTTCCATTTATTTAACTAAATTACTCTGTTTTATAAAATCTAACATTTATTGTTTCTGAGAAATTAATAAAGTAATAACTTAGATGAATAAAGAATATATGCAGCAGAAAGCTGCTGGCAAGCTATAAGTAATACATTTCATCCGGTGGGTGTAAAGGAATAAAATTATTCTTAGATAACTATGTATGTGATGCATGTATTGTAACAACGTTTTATTATCTATCCAGTCCAGAATGGTGGGTGTGGGTATTTTAGTGCAGTAATTGGGCAATACTTTCAGACCACAGACTTCCTTTAAATGATTTGACAATTTCTTCAGCTGTTGTTTTAATGTTTCATCAGAAAATGTCAAGTTTTTCTAGAATATAGATATACTTTCAAAGTTGACTGTTTTGCCAAAATAGGACTTTTCTTGAACAGCCTCGCTCAAGAGAGTCTGAAGAACAATTCTTCGTTTCAGTTGAAGGAAAGGGTAGAACAATTAATACTACTTTTGGGAAAAAAATAAAGATCACATGTAATTTACCTTCAATGCTTTGTCAAAAGAAAAAAATACAATTAACAAAGTTGGCTTTTGTGTTTTACCTCAAAAACCTAACAGATTATGCTTTTTACAAAACTTTTTCTACTTGAAGATAAACTAATATATTAATTGTTCACTATCTTTTTTTTTCCTAGATCTGCCAGGTCCATAAACCTTGTGAAATTGATCCTGTGAAATTAAAAGATGGTGAAAACCTGGAAAATAACAGGGTATGCATTAGATTTTGAAGATATAATCTCTGTTTACACTATCAACTGAGGTCTTCAGATGTTTGATGTTGCAAATAATGTTGTCATTCATTAGAATACACTGGAACTTTTCTTAACACCACAAATTGTTATAGCTATTTTACAGTGGCTTTACATTATGCTATAAATACAGTGTCTGTAGAATGTTAATCACTTCTCCCCTTGCCTCTGAGGACAAGGATAACTTAGCCTGTGGATCTACTGATGATGTAGAAAATGGTGCTACGAAAAGGAACGATATGCCATACAGCCCTATCACTTGTTTGTTTTTGATAGGAATAATATTTTTACTCTTGCACTTGAATATGTGCATTTACCAATGAGTATCGAGTGTGAGATTGTTTTGCAAGTATTTAATATTGAAAGTGAGAATCTTTTAATGATGCCGTTATGAATAAAACCAGGAATAGCACCACTTTACACAGCAGGAAATTATACTATTTTTTTCATAATCATTGCATTTTTCAGGAAAATCTGAGGCAATATGTTGATCGCATTTTTACTGTAATTACAAAATCTGGTGTAAGCTGCCCTACAGTGATGTGCGATATTTTCTTTTCACTGAGAGAATCAGCTGCCAAACGTTTTCAAGGTGAGTTTCTATATATTGTTTTATTTTACGTCACTGAGAGATTTAAATGTAGGTGTAGTCTAGCAATCTGCATGATCCATGATGGATTTAGTAATTGAACAGCAGCTTATCCAAAATACCATTTGGAGTGTGTATTAATGCTGTTTTTTCCTTGATTATTCATTCCCCAAAGAACATGACTTTTAATGATTGCATGAGTTTTCCTTAAACACCTTTCAAAGGAAAACAGCATTTAAGAAGAGCATTGTGATGGTATATATTTATGGTTTCAATATTTGCAAAGTATGGTCAGTTTTCAAATGTTCAGGTTTTGGTAATGGCTCATTCTGCAGACACCATGCAGCTGAATTATTTTCTGCTCATACGTCAATCTGTAATAAAGGCCAATCTATAAATTATTGGAGTTAATTGCAAGCTCATTGCCCTAGGAGGCCCATGTGCTGCAAAGGTTTTCTGGCTGTCAAGAGAGAATTCTTTCTGCTCCCTCCTAGTTGTTTTGGCTCTGTGAGAATAAGCGGGCAATATAAAACCAGAATTGAGCAAAACAACCAACCTGTGTATTTTTATGAAGGGAAGCAGATTACAACAGGGAAGTTTTAGAGAGAGTAGTAATAAGAGTTTAGCTTTTAAACAGTCACTTCACAGTAGAGAAGCTCAAGCAGAAAACTATTGACTGTGCTGTCATGCTCTTTATTTTATGTAAAAATAAATAAATAAATTGTATTTTTTGTAGCTACCAACTGGAATAGATACGTTAGGAGTCTGTACAGCACTTGTGCTCAGGGCTATAACTAGATAACTGAGAGTTGGCCTCTGTGCTGAACATTTCATAAGCTGTGTAAATTATTCATCATACTTTAGTTGCATAGATGGAATAGTAGATGTTTGTATGAAATTCTCTGTGCAGCGGAAAAGTGAATAGTGTTCTCCTTGTAGCCTGTGTCTTGAACTCACTTCTTTTTAAAGGCTGTCATTAACGTTTCCTTGGTTTATGCTAGCTGATCTCTGGCTCCAAATCCTCCATCATCAGTTAATCCTGTAACTCACAAATATATACATTTCCAGCATGTGTTTGAGCTAGCTTTCTGAAGGCATTCTGATAATTTCAGAAGGTTTTTAAGGAAGGATTATTGAAATGCTGAGTGGAGATCTTTTTTTTTTTTTTTAATAGGTGACCTAGATGTGAGGTATACAGCTGTCAGCAGCTTTATTTTCCTGAGATTCTTTGCTCCTGCCATTCTTTCTCCAAACCTCTTTCAGCTTACACCACACCATCCAGTAAGTACTGTATCAGTTTCTTCTAGCTATGTATATGGTTCTGTCACCGCAGTCTTGTCTATCAAGATTCTTTCTTCAGTTCTTTTAATAGCCTTTAGGAGAAGGACATTTGTTAGTTCAAAGATCTGTGTATGTTGAATGACTGCCTATGTGAAGAACTTGGGAGGTGTGGGAGGAACAGTGAAATTGTGGAAAAGATGGTCACTGCTTTATTTTAGCTGCCTTACATTAATGCTGGATTGATCGTCAGCAATGTTGGAAATGTTTTGGATGTTAAGCAATTTATCCAAGACTTTTAGTAGCTGCTCTTACTGGGAGTGGGGAGGACCTGGACAGTCTTCAAGATAGAAATGTCTCTTTTTGTTTTGCAAGTGATTGCCTTTGATTCTCTGAAGAGCAATAGGGTAGCTATGAAGCATGATGGCTTAAGAATCAAAATCTTTAAAAAAAAAAAGCAACTTTTATCCTGTAGTGTTTTATTGGGTCTTTTCTAATTTTATGTTACTTTTCTGCAAGTGAAATAAGAAAGAAGAAATGTAGTTTACCTTCCTGTATTCCATATTTTAAGTAGCTAGTCCATATAATAATTGTTCTCTTTCCTAGGATCCTCAGACTTCTCGAACTTTGACACTTATCTCTAAAACCATTCAAACGCTAGGCAGCCTATCAAAATCTAAATCTGTAAGTATGCCATTTTCATTTAAAGGCTTAATTTAGGAAAGTGATTTTCTCTTTTCTGTTTTAATCTTTTATCACTCATTGTAATTAAGCCTTTAAAATGCTTGAGTTGCACTAGGCTTATGCAAAACTGGTTATGTTTGCTTTGATTATAAGCTTCTCATGCTCACAGAAAAACTAAATCTGCCTTAATCTGAACTAGATTTCAGTAAAGCAAAATTGTGTGACCAACCTAGGAGTCTGTTCCAGGGCTTTTCATTCCTTCCTTCTGGAAGAAAGATAGTGATCAGGAAAACCCATGAAGTTGTCTACTTGCCTCCAGTACGTGGTAACAGCTCTACAGGGCTTTACAGATTGTTTCAGCATTTTAAAGCTCAACTGAGAAGAATTGCCCAGTAAGGGGAAGGGCTATGCTTTTCTTTTCATACCAGTTCAGTTTTCTGCCAGTCAGTGGTGGAATTAGATCTAGATGCCCATGCTCTGGATGTTTGATGGAAATAAAACTTCTGTACCTAAGGCACCACACTGCTATGTCTTGTGATAATTTGGGGTCACTGGTGGACTAGTTAAGATTCACACAGGCAGCTGTAGATGAATCTGTACCTCAATTACAAATGGTTTCAGACACTAGAATTCCTTCTCTCACACTTTGTCAGCTTCTTTTAGGACCAATGTTAAAAGCCAAAGCAGAAGTTTGAAGCTTTTGAAGGATCTTTATTAACTGTAGTAACTGAATATTTGATATGCATTCTGCTACCTTTTTGAAATAAAAATTTGGTACTACTGAATGTGTGCTGTACAACATGAAAGTAGCACTTTGCTTATTTTACCTCTGGCCAGAAAAAATACCCCACTTATCTGTGGTGGCTTGCCTCATGGTCTACTGCTGTTAACAATAATATTTTCTGTATAAACTGTATTATGATATGCATGGTTTTGGCTTATATTTCAGGCCAATTTCAAGGAATCCTACATGGCTACTTTTTATGACTATTTTAATGAGCAGAAATATGCAGATGCAGTAAAAAATGTAAGTAATGCATGTGAATGTCCTGAAAATCCTGCTGTGTTGTGGAAGCTGATGCTCAGAATCCTAGAATGTAATACATACTGTTTGTAAACCACAAAGTGTGTGCTGGAAAAAGCGGACTCCTGATATCTGTAATAATTTGACAAAAGTTTCTTGAATATGTGCATGTCAATAGTAGAATCTCTTTGGATCTACTTCTACTTAATAATTAGGTTGGTTTAACAAGCTGCTGCTTAGAGCTTGAGACATGTGCATGCTTCATAGGATGCTGCAGATCTGTGATGAAAATTGCTTAGTCCGAAAGGAAGTGAAAGGTACGTGTAACAAAGGAGAAGCACAAGAAGTGTTGGTCATCTGCAGTTTTTCTGCTTAAGAGCATTTGTGCTATTTTTAGTTTACAACTCAGGAAACGCTCCCAAATTCCTCAAGCTTCTGCTGTTACTTTCTGTTTAACTACTTTTACAATATTTTCTTGTAGCTCTGTGCTGTACAAATGCTGAAGATTTTAATTTGGGTAGTGCAATCCTGTCATTTTTATCTCTGCTTTTTGTTCACTTTTTAGTTTCTAGATTTAATTTCATCTTCAGGAAGGAGAGATCACAAGAGCATAGAGCAACCTATATTGCTTAAAGAAGGGTAAGCATGCATGTGCAACAAACCCCTCTACTTGTGTGCTTGCTACCATTCTAAGGCAGCTATCATTTTTTTTCTGCCATCCCTATTCCATCCATGCGTTCAGAGAAGAATGTAGGAAGATTCTTGTGTTGCTATTTCTACTCTCTGTGGCTGCTGTAGCTGATTTTAACATCTTTTCTTTTGATTTAAACATTTTAATTTAAGTATGTTTTGAAATAAGTGGACAAAAAAGAACCCTTTAGAACTCTATTAGCACAGCTAAGGCAAAATAAACTTAAATCAGCATTGTATTAAAATCAAGTTGATTTTTTTTTTTTTCGGAACTCCAGTGAACAAAAGCTGTAAAATTCCACTGTGAATGCAGGTACTGAATATCTTAGCAAGGGCAAAGCCTGCAAATGGAATTTGGTTTTGCTGCCCTGTAAGATCCGTATGCTAATCATTATCATGGCCATTTTGAGGAAAATTTGTGATGCACTTGGAACAGTTTCTAGTTTTAGTACCTTTCCTTTTTTTGGAAGCACGTTCCATATGCTGTATTAGTTTTAGATACTAATTGTTGACTTTTTTTTGTTACAAAACTGAGTTGTTAAGATCACCTAAGTGCACTGTGGAAACAGCTTCTTTGAGCTGGGAGGAAGAAAGTAAAAAATCCAAATTCTTCCTGTCAGAGCTCAGTAAGCTGAACTGCTGCTTGAAAGTAAGCTTTCATGGTAGCTGTAAGTCATGCAAAAACTAGGTTTTCAGTGAAAATGTGACTACCCCTTCCAGTTAACCTCTGCAGTTCACTTCTGTGATGAGCATCTGTCCCTGGAAGCGAGTTTGTCTATTTAAATTCTGTACATTTATCATTCTTTTGTTTTTGAAAATAAATGTATAGTTTGTAACATTTTCCCTCTAACTCTAAAAC
>JANHGO010007028.1:0-20586 GCA_024606505.1 Aquila spilogaster
CGGCTGCTGCCTGCGGGGAGCCCTGCGCCCGCAAGGGGGCGCCGCTGTCCGGCGGCGCCGAGCTGAGTGGGGAGCGCCGAAGGCGGTGGCTGTGCGGCGTAGCTGGGGGCGCGCAGCGTTAGGCAGGGGCTTAGCGTCCGTGTAAAATGTAAGGAGGGGGCCCGGAGTGGGCCGCGATCGACGAGGAGCCCGTGGTTAACACCAGGCTTCGCCGAGTGTGGGCGTGGGAGGGAGGTGTTACGGTTTGGTTGTGAAAGCATAGAGATCTAGACAGCATGGAAAAGAAAGCACCGAGGAGATTTTCAAGTGGGATTCCCGCAGTTTGGACTTGCAGGCACAGAGTTTTGCTGAGTTTTTTCTCTGACCTCATGAGGCCCCTGCATCCAGGCCTGGGGCCCCTGGCACAAAGAGGATGCAGAGCTGTTGGAGCAGGTCCGCAGGAGGCAGTGAAGGCACTCTGAGGGCTGGAGAGCCTCTGCTACGAAGAAAGGTTGAGAGAGTTGGGCTCATTCAGCTTGGAGAGGAGAAGGCTTCGGGGAGACCTCACTGTGAGCAGTTTTCAACTAAAAATGGGGAGATTTAGGTTAGATGTCAAGGGGAAGTTTTTCACAAAAAGGATTGTGAGGTGCTGGCACAGGCTGCCATAGAAGTTGTGAGTAACCCATTCCTGGAGGTGTTCAAGGCCCGGTTGGATGGGGCCCTAGGCAGCTTGATCTGCTGCATGATGTAGCAGTTGGCAGCCCTGCCCATGGCACTGGGTAGTGGAAATGCTAAGTCACAGCTTGAATCAGTGATGGAACATCTGGTGGGAAGGCAGGGCCAACCCAGGGAGCTCAGGTGCATGCAATACACCTGAGTGACCAGAAGGGGTGGAGCCAGGATCCACCCCTTCCAGACCTCATTTAAGGGTTGTCAGTGGAGGCAAGGGTCTCTCTCTGGAGATCCCTGCTTGCCTGTGGTCTTCTGAAGGTAAGCAGTTTCTTTCTCTTATTTTTGTGCCTACTGTTGTTGTGTTTGAGCAGATGCTCACTTATTGCAGCCTGGAATCTTGCTGCTCTGTTGTCATTGTTGCACTTTCACTTTACAGAGGGAGTTGGATGTTGGATGATCTTTGAGATCCCTTCCAAGCCATTCTGTGAGATGACAATAAAAACAAAGTCTGAGCTGCTGTGATACCTTTATCTTAATCTACCACCGTAGAAGTAGGTAGTTCAGTATAGCCTTAGTCTGTGATATGTTCTATGTGATCCTGAGAAAAATCTCTAATATGCTCTGGAGAATACATTTTCTCTTCCCAACCTCTTTTCTGCATCCCATCTCCCTATATTCCACACTTATCACATATCCTTTCTGAGCGTGGTGTTGGCACCCTCCTCCAGGTGGCCCTGCTTGAGCAGGACTGAGCCAGATGGCCTCTAGGGGTCCTTTCCAGCCTTATGATTCTCTGTGACGCTGAGATTAGGGTAACAGGAGTGTAAAGACAACAGCAATATAAGCAGTGTTCCCCTTCTGTGAGCCCTGGATTTTGGATCACAAGTTCTTCAAAGCAAGGACTGTCATGCTGGTGTCTTAGCTAGACTTTATTATTTTTTATTTTTATTTCTTTTTGTGCTACAGTGCTGAGTGCCTGTGCTTGTATGAAGCAGACAACAGTGGCATAACCTTACCCACAGGATTAGCTGTTCTCATTTAAGGTGAGACAGCATATGAATGTGCTCAGCCAGTTACTTCAGTAGTTGTTTTCAGTCCATGATATATTCCTTTTATGCTGTGTGGCAGTGTTACCAGCTTGCATGAGATGGCCACGTTTTCCTATTGTGATGCTGTAAAAGATCTGGTAGAAGAGGTGGATGTCTATGACTGGTCTTGAAGGGTGTTGTGGTACTGAAAAACAGCCTGATTCCTTGGCTAGTACCTAGTTTTGGAGTTGCCTGAACTCCTTCATCATCACACTGCTGATTTTTAAGGGGAGGAGTCTGATGTTGTCCCTGTGAATATTGCTTGTCTGAGCAGCTGTCTTATGCCACCCTTCTGTGCCCCATCTGGATCCAGAAATGCAGTGTCTCTAGGACTTGGGAAGGTGACAGTCTGATTGACATATTCTGGTTATTACTGCCATGATCGTGTTCTTTATAATGCCAGAGCTGGATTGTGAAGGAACGTGTACCCAAAATAACTTTCACTGCATAACTTGGTATTATAATGGTCCACTTGTTGAAATAGAGCAGCCTTTGCCTTTGGGAAGTGATAAGAAGCACTCTGATTCAAGTTCTTTTTTCAGTACAGCCAGAGCTGCTCCTCTTTTCTGTGTGTTAGCTATTTTAGGGACATGGACTAGATTATGAAGGATTCTAAGTGAATATGCTTGGCTCTGATAGGAAAGAAAAACCTTCTGGAGACTGTGATCCAACTTAATCTATTTTGTAAGCAATTTTCTTTGAAGTTTTTTTTTTGTTTTATTAACAAACACCTTGTTGTGAATGCATCTAACAGTGAAAAGATGTAATGTTGAAACAAAACTGTGTTGGGTAATGGATTCCAATACAACTGAAACGTAGAAGCTGTAATCACCTAAGCAACTGAAGTGTAACATGCAGAACAAAATGAAGTAGAAATCCGATAGCCCGTAAGTCCTCCTAAATGGACAACTAATCTGATAAGGAAGGCTCTTTAAAAAAGTTTGCAAATCCTCAGGAAGGTTAAATGAATGGAATTTGTAGCTGGTAAAGTTCAAACAGGAAGTAAATTGCACATTTTTAATGTGACAGCTGACTAACCATTGAAGTAAATTTCTAATATTTGTGGTCGATCTTTCATATTTGAAAGTTTCATAACACCTTTTATGAACTTGGAGAAAGAGGTTCAGGAGTTTAATGTCTAACCTTTAATGTGACAGATGTTAGGCTGGAAGCTAGGATGTTTGATTAAACTGGTTCCATCTGAGTTCAAAATGTAGTAAATAGAAACTGCAAAATCACATGAATTTTTTGGATTCAAGAGCTAACTGTCAGAAAAGGGGAATGTAAACCCCATGATATTCAATTCCCTTAGTAGGATAACTAGGAAGTCAGACTGAGCTATCTATCCTACTGAGTTTTATGAGCAAATATGTCTTGAATTTGAATATGAGCTGCAACTTGAAATAAACTTTCAGTTAATAATTTGAGCTTCAGATTAAAAGAGCTTTTTCAACAGAGACTTATCTTTGCTCAAAGTAATACAGAAATTTCATAATGAAAGGAATTGAACAAGTGGATGTCTGAGCAGTTATTTGGTATTTCTGATGAGGGGATGCCAATTGTAAAAGATAAGAGAAAACTAAAAATATGGAGCAATAATGTCTTTGTGATTTATTTTTTTAGCACCAGATTTGTACTAAAATGCTGAAATAATTCAGTCACTAGTGCGTGCTGACAGAGTGAGCCCTAGGTGTGCATGTATCATTTCAACATTAATGCTACTGAAGCCAGTGAAGACAATGTTTGGATTTTTGTGTATGTAAATGAGACCCAGTTGGATCTTGTGTGCCTAAATAGCAGCCTATCACCATACAGAGATGAATAAAGAATGTGCATAGATGCAAGAAATCTGCCCTCATGAAAGTCTGCTTGTTCTACTGAGAGGCAAAGGTAGGAGCAGGGTGAACAATAGTGGATAAATCAAATGTGGAAATTAATGATTTGGTAATTAGTGATTTGTTATAAAGCAAAGAGTAAGGCCTTAGAGAAACCTGGTAAGGTAGATAGTCACCTTGCTACTCATTATTTCAAAAACCTGCCCTTACACTGATTCAAATTCATCTCACTGCATTTTGTTTGTTCTCAAAACTGCCTTCCTGATACTTACCAACTCCTAACTGTTGGCCTGCACTAGAACTCATGTTTGGTAGGTGTTAGCAGGCTCCCAGGAATAAAAGACAGGTTTAGAGGCTGGATGAGGCCTCTCTAGGCAGTAGACTGGACATGGCCCTGTCTTCCTGAACTAATTCAGTACATATTGTTCTGTACCCATCCATCCACTGTACAGTGTGCTGCTTTGGTTTCCTCATCCAGAATTAATTTTGATTAAATTAATCTGTTTGAAGTCTATTCTTTTGTATGAAAGACAGAATTTCATTCACAATTTAGGGGGTCAAGACCAAATAAAAAACAATTGATCTGTTATTTTTTTCCCTTGACGAGGAACAAAATCAACATGTTGAAGTCAGTATTACATTTGAACTAGAAGTAATGGAGAAATAGAGTGCCATTGATTCAACCCTTTGGGACTAAAGCTGGAATGACTGCGGAAGTAAGTTAGACTCTCCCTATTACTGAAGAGTGATGACAAAATAGATCTATGTGTCCTATTATTTTCTACTATTTGTACTGTTTCTGTTATCTATGTTCTCATTTTAAGGCTTCTTCATTTCTTATTTTTTTAGTCAGTTCTCTAAATAGCCATCTTAGACACCTGTACTGATAGCTGTGCTGTTTGTATGGGATAAGTGTATTTTTCTAGGATTCTGCATGTGTTTTAGGACTCTTCCACTTGATTTTGGTGTTTTTTTTAATCATGCAAGGCAGTAACATATGTGGGAAGGACTTAATTGTTCTGAACTTAAATAAAAAAAAAATCATTTATTTGTATTTTGAGTAAGGTTGTGCAAGTTTCTAGAAGCTGTAGCTTCTCAATAGAGAAAATTAAGTGTAGATATCTGCAGCACTGGTTGCCTATTATACATCTTGTTTGTTTGGCATCAGGGCAAGACAGCCATTTTTGTCACGTTTTTGACTAGTTATGAGACAGATTTTGGCTACAAATCCTTACATCTTCCCTCAGTTCACTTACACAGAAAGACCTGTTTCAACAATAATGATCATGTAGCAGAATTCATTCCACTGGATTTTAGTGAAGGTGAGGGAGGAGAAGTCTTTATCACCAAGGTGACTTCCTAGCTGCATCCAATTCACAGCGTGCTTATGGGTAATGCGTTGAATTGCTACATGAGAGGTTTCCAGTGTTGGTACCACATGCCATGACAATCCATTCTCAAATCAAACCCCATGCATTTCAGAGCAAGAGACATCTGTCATCTTGTATGTTGTTCTAACATCCTATTAAAGAGAAAGCTCCTGTGTATATAAGATCAATTATAGCAAATCTTACTGTGTTTCCTGAGCCTGCAATGAATGGCAACTCCAAAACTACTGCTTTGAGTTAGAACAGTTGAATTACCTCATGGTAGTTGGCTACACTGAAGACTTTCTACGAGAACAGGAGTAGATTCTATATTCGTACTTTCACATCAAACTTGAGGGGTATACACTGATAGCATGTTGTCCTTTTTGTTTCCTTGTATCTGTGCTATAATAATTTGAATTGAATTTGATAATTTGTGGTTCTTCTATCATTCAGAAGCTACTTTAAACACATGCAAATTTGGCTTCTTCAAGATAGGCATCAAGTTCTGCCATCTCTTGCTAGCAAAATAAGACATTTTCTTGCAATGTTTTGGAGATGTTCTGCTTTCTTTTCTTCTGTTCCTCTAAAATAAGTTGAGCTAGCTTACCATCCTCTTCCCCTAGTCGTTAGTCCTTTTTGGAATTTCCTTGTTATGGCTTAAAATATCCAGTACGTCTTCAAACATTTTGATAAGTGTTCTCATGTCTCCCTTCAGTGCTGCCGTTTCTGCTTTCAGTGCCTATGAACGCAGCCTCTTTTATCTGGTCTTTTTATTTGTTATTACTATATTGCTTTTGTCTTTGTTTATTCTTCTGGCTGTAATTTATTGTGTAGATTTAACTAATCTTGCCTCTTTTCTGTAATAGCATCCCATGTGGTGTTGCTAATCCACTATTATTTCCTAGTTTTAATAAAGAACAATCTCTGCTGAATTAATATTATTTACAAATGGCTTCCCATTCTTTTTGTATAATGTCAAATGCACTTTCTGCCATATCTGAAAGTTTGTTTGAATGTGACAGTTAAAAATCATTATGTATTCATTCTTCATTTTAGATCTATCCATCTTTCTTGCAATATTCTTTTTTCTTCCATTTTCATGTTAATTATGTATAATTGATGTTCACATACCTCTCATCATACGCGTTTTTCTTATCACACTAACTTGTTCCAGCTTGGTTTTAGATAGTAGTTGTTTTCTTCACTTGCACTTAAAATATTGTGAAGAAATTCTAATATTTACTTTGTCTTATAATATTTAACTTATTTGAGGACTTGAGACTATTTCAAGCTTGTATGACAAGCTATATACTCCAGAAAGAAGCCCAAAACTGGGAACAGTTTTGGAGTAATGACCTGCAGCAGGTCTTACCTCCCTGCTATAGTAGTATCTCTTGGTATACTTTATGCTTCTGGATAATCACCCCCAGGTCGAAGATATGTGTTTTGACATTTTACTGTCTATTTTGGATTTGGTCTCAAGCATGTAATTCAAATAATGCACATCATTCTGTGTTTTGACGAATGATGCCTTATTTACAGATTTGCCATTTCTAAATATATCAGTAAATAACTTAGAGTCAGCAAAGTTTGTAAGTCAAAGTGTCTCCTTAGGAGCATCTTACAAAGCAGAAAACATGTCTTTAATTCTAAATTCTTGTTACTCATTCCTACTCGCATTTGCCAGGAAGAAAGGTGAAATAAGGAAAAGGAGAGAGAGCAAGCAAGGGAGAAAGGAAACAAGAGAGGGAAGCACCCACGACTTTCATCCTCTCTTCGTTCTACAAAGCATCTGAGAAGTATGGAGTGAAGGGCTGTGTTTTTTATCTTACTCATCTTTTTTTTTTTTTTAACTTCTGCAGTATGCAGTAAATTGTGTTCTACATTTCTTGCTAGACTAAGGGCGATCATCAAAAATACTAGGTAAAACACATCAAAAATTGCACTGTGCCTTTAGGATCAAATTGTCCATTAATGTGGTGAACACAGGGTTTTCTGAATAAGAATAGTTTAACTCACAAGAAATGCACAGCAGGACTAACAGGAAGTATTGTAGCCTGCTATTATCTGTCATGCAAAGGAATTGTTGACTGCAAGTTCACAGAAAGTTCAGGAAATAAGAAAATAGATACCTCAGAGGAATTATTGATTAGGAATAGAAAGATCACAATTAATCAAAAACCTATGGTATCTAATACCAGTCCTTGATTATTTAAGTTACTGCAGCTATTGGAAATGAGATCCAGTTTGACATGATAGTTAACGTTCTCTTATTTGTATTCTACTTCCTTGTCATAGCTATATAAAATCCAGCTAACTCTATCAGTCTTTCAGTTTTGAAAATGAAAACACCAAAGAATTATCTATATGTCAGGCAAAAAAAAAAAAAAAAATCACAGAATACTCCTAGCTGGAATGGACCCAGGAAGATCATTGAGTCCAACTCCTGGCTCCACACAGGATCACCCTAAATTCATACCCTGTCTCAGAGCATTGTCCAAATGCTCCTTGAACTCTGGCAGCCTGAGGCTGTGCCCACTGCCTTGGGGAAGCCCATTCCAATGCCCAACCACCTTCTCCCTGAAGAATGTTTTCCTAATATAGTGAATAACTTTTTGATTCTGAATAATATTAATGAAATTTGACCCAAACTCTTTTGTTGATATCAGTGTTAAGAACCATGAATGTCTAATTCAGACCTCAGCACAGAAAAGGACCCTGCCTGGTTGTGAATGTTTGCCTAAACATAATGCACCACCATAAACATTAAGTACCAA
Organism: Aquila spilogaster; assembly: GCA_024606505.1. Classification (NCBI taxonomy): domain Eukaryota; kingdom Metazoa; phylum Chordata; class Aves; order Accipitriformes; family Accipitridae; genus Aquila; species Aquila spilogaster. Next base: position 7,722 of record JANHGO010007028.1, read on the forward strand.
TGCACGTATGCTATGCATTTTGTTGTCTTTTGCAGATAGATGTGAGACATATCTATCTCTTAATGTTGCCCTTCTTGACATAGAGCTTATGAATGCTCCTTCAGGAAGCCTAAGGGAAATACCATTGACCCTGGTGTGCTCTTTATTTGCAGCTGTGTAAGAATTCAGTGTTGGTGTAGATTAGACAGATGTGCATTGTTATCTTGCCTATTTAAGATCAATTATGTTTCAATAGTGAATTATTAAAGTGAGTAAATACTTTGCATAGTAAAGTAGGAATGCTAGGAGTATCCTGCAAGGAAATACTTATGCATCATAGATTTTGTTTTTCTCTCTTGATCTTTAATCATGAGCAACTCAGTCAGATGTTCTGGTTCATACTATTTATACTTGAGCAATTCCAGCAGGTGCAAATCTTGGCTCATACCCACCTCAATTAGAGCTAGGTTACAAGGAAAGAGTTTACAAGTAAGGCCTTTCTGAAACACCTGTGAAAATGCCATTAATCTTTTATAAACATTTACTGCTTATCATTACAAATTTAGCTGTTTGCCTGTATTATCATTTTCTACAAATAAAGTCATTGACAAGTTAGTAATCTTGTTCCTTCTGGTTCTTTGATTTTGTATTAATGGTTTTGGTTGGACAGAGGCAGTGGCTCTGAAAAATGAAGTGAGACACATAACAGCTATTTTATTGATACTAGTTTTCAGTATTTCCTTGTTCTAATGGAATTGTTTAAATGGATGGATAAAATGTTCAGAGCTTTCTCCACCAGTGAAGGTCTGCTAATGAGACATCAGTGTAACCTAGTGAATGACAGGGTGGGGCAGGCAGAGTTCCCTTCTTATCTGTAACAGTAACTTGTCCTTAAAAGTGATCTCAGCAATAGCCAATCTAGTTTAATGAGTAAAAATACTAAGAAATAATGTTAAGAATATAGAATCGTAAGAGGTTTCTGTTGGAAGGAACCTTAAAGACTATCTAGTTCCAACCCCTTGCCATGGCCAAGGACACCTTTCAGTAGATCAGTTTGCCCAAAGCCCTGTCCAACATGATTTAATGAAGAGCTGAGTTTCTAAAAGAGTAAAGGGAGTAGTTTCTCGTGTGGGAGTCCTACAGAACTACTTTGTAGATCTGTAACAAGGACAGCTCCTTTTTTTTTTAATGGACTAATTTAAAATTTTTAAGTATTCCACTGGCTACTTCAAATTCCAAGTTTCCACAGTTCCTATATTAGCGTGTTACTGCCAGCATCTTTCAGGAAGCATTTGCAGCAAATTCAGCAATCCAACAGAGCAGCCTCCAGGTGAACAGTCATTCACCTCAGCTAATAGTTTGTCTTTCATTTAAATCAAATGGTTTTGGGCAGAAGGCCTGAGCAGTCTGTCCTCCCTCCTGTAGAGCATACTCTGCTGCTTGCTCCAGAGACAGCCTCAGTAATAGGACCACACTGATGCGCTCTGCTAAACTCATAGCTTATTCAGCTCCACACAGAAAACAAGCCTGTAATTAAATTGTTCAAAATTTGAAGATCAGTGTGTTTTGCCTTCCCTTCAGACCTAATTACTTGCCAAAACACTCTGTGTGCAGGGTGGGAATTAATATTAATTAGGAATCGTCTTGAACTGCAGATTACAGCCATTATAGGCAGAGGAAATGATTATGAGATTTATGCAACTTGCATCTTTAAATATATATATATATAATTACTACAACAAAGCCTTGTCTCTCAGTGTATGTAAAGAGGCTAGATACAGACATTTGTTCCAGGTTAATGTCAGCTTAAATTGACTACATTCCACAGGATTCATCCTGGTTTATACCACAGCAAGTGACAGGAGAGGAAAGCCCTTTGTGTTCTTTCACATAGCGATGGACTGGCTAGTAATGTTGCCCATGGTGATTTTCAGCAGCTGGAGGAATTTTGAAAGCAATCTCAGCCATTCTGGCATGCTATCAGATGTGCTTTTTGTATAACAGCTCCTTTTTCTCACAGTGTGCCTAGATGCTCCACATGTCCCTTCCAAGACACGAGGCAGAGTTGGGCCAATAGCAGCCTGCATAGTGCCATCTGAAAAGCATGTTTAGGGCAGTTTTCTGGTCCCAAAGCAGAAGCAGAGTGCTTGGTGCAGTGCTGTGTGCTGGGTAGCTTAGCCTGGGTGTTGGCCACGGGAATGTGCAAGTCCAAGCTTTTGCTCCATAGGGAGAAAGCATTTCTGGACAATGGAGCAGCAGGTGACATTCTTCCTTAGTGTAATGCTATAGGTTAATAACTGGGACTGATTTCAGAAGATCCAAACATACCACAATTTGCCATTGACTAAGTCAGAAGGAGGCCTTCAGAGACACCTAATCATGTGGAAATGGTGGGCTCAGGAAATACAATTAAACTTCGGGAGAATGTGAGACACAAGTGGAAATGTCTGTTGGCTGTCCTTTGTTTAATAATTCTTAGAAGCGAACAAGTTGATGGAGTGTACAATGAATTATCCAGTGTTAGATGGTGTCCCTTAACAATTCCTGCTAACAACGGAAGATATTTTTAATTCAGGCTTTCCAATAACAGTATTAGTGACTGCCAAGGATATTTAATGGGCCATATGTATATGAAAAAAGAAGTCATCTCTTTTCTGGTTTCTTGTAGACCTTATGATTAAAAAAAAATATTTAAACAGTCAGTGGCTGACCAAATAGAAGCTAGCAACCCAGTATATATTTTGCCTTTGAGATGTAAAGGAATGGAATTTCAAGAGTAAACTAAAAGATCAGATTCTGTGATAGGAAGAGTGGAAAATCTTCTGAGGGATGATATTAATAATATTACATTCCTTTTTTTGGAAGCAAGCAGAATATAAATGTCAAAAATATTGAATTGAAATACAAAAGGCATCAGTTGCTGTACTTGAGATTCTCAACTCTTAGAAAAGAGGCAATGCTTGTTTCCAAATGCTAATGATATGTCTGTCTATGAATTGATTGCTACTGAAATGAACAACATGTACACACATTACAACAAAAATGGCAATCTGACTCTTGCTTTTAATGGTAAATGTAAAACATATCTCCTTTTATTTCTAATATAGCACTTCCTGTTGCATGTATTGCTGCAGTGTTCATAGTATACTGTTTAAATTAGTGTAACTCAAGTGCTTCTTGTTGTTCACCAGAAGGTAAAGATCTATATCTAATGTTAATGGGAATAAGACAAAATATTTGTACAATAGCCATGATGAGACAAGTAAGCGTGCAGGTGTATGTGTTTCAAGAAAATGACTGTGAATTTTAGTTAAATGTGTCCCACTATTTTATTTTGAAAGTCACAGGGAAAACAGTAAATGAACAAAAACAGTGAAAATGTCAGCAGCTGGTTCTTTACTTGATGAATCCAATTATTAATACCATGAAGAAAGTAGAATGATATTCAAGTATCTTCAGTATTTGATCTTGATAAGAAGTGGTGAAGCAAACACTTCTTTTACAAGTTTGCACTACTCAGACTTGAAAATTCTATGATGTTTGCAGAATTAATCAGATTATAAAATCTGAAGTTTCAGGAGAATGAATGGTGACCAGTGAAGAAAGTAACATACTTCTAATATGAATAAATCTAATCAATGCTATAGAGGAGTCTTACAATCATCAATCTCCTTTACATGAAGTTGTGAGTTATCACAAAATAAAGCATTTCAAAATTGGCAACAGATATAAATAAGAATAAATAAGCTGTTCCAGGAACTTTGATGCATCTTTGGCTAAAAAATAAAGCTTTTTTATGGATATCTTGCATTAATTTTTAAAATAAAAGTTAAAAAAGAACAACCGTGTGAAGGTATTGGGAAACTATTTTAAAATACATTGAAGGTAGAAACCAGTAAGACTTACAAACATTTTCTTTCAAAATGCCTACTCCTATAGTATTTAATTATTGACATTATAATGTCCCCTGCGAACTGCAGTACACCCCTTTATGGCTTCATTTACTGAAAATGTTTTAAATTTGGGGTCATTAGAAGACAGACTTTTTTGGTCTAGATGGCCTTTAAAGGACTCTTCCAGCTCAAATAATTCTATGAGCTAATGATGGTGAGATATCAACATAAAATACAATCAGTATAATTTACATATTCTAGCTTGTGCTTCAGCACTGTGAGGTATCTGCCTGATGTGCTGGCAGAGGCTTTCCAAATAGGCTTTTAAAAAATTTTTACAATTTGGCAGTTAAAATGAGACCACGCATATTCATTGCCTCAGAAGTGATAGCTATTTCAGCAGGTATTACTCAGGCAATAAGTATGATTTTTGTCTTCACACCTAAGATGATGGGATTGACATTCCATCAAGATCTAAATCATGGTTAATTTCTGATGATAATTTGATTAAATAATGATCCCACAGTAATGCATACTTAAGTCAACTTTTTAATCTAAGAAGCAATCACAATTTTTTACTTCCTCTGAACACTGTAATCTTAAAATTGTATATAAAAGCTGTTTTTGCCATATACTGGATACACTGAAAGAATTATGCTTGCAGTAAGTTTGTTGGCCAGCGACTTGAAGTAGAAACAGTATTGACATAGGTGTCCAGTTTCTCCCCTGAAAGTACTTTTATTTAATCATGTGAAAGGTATAAAGATGAATAAAAGTATCAGGAAAATTGTATTTAATATTTCAACGTATCTCAGTTAATTCTATTCCAGCATTTCTCTGACGAGTGTGCTAACATTATTTAGTGAGAAGTGAGATGTATTAAACTAAATTATTTCTCCTCATAGATGTTGGATTTTTTTTCTGCATAAAAGAGGACTAGAGCTTTTACTGTTCTTCAGTCTATAAAGATTTATTAAGTAATATTTTTATGATAGGAAAAATCAAGGAAAGTAGTGAGAGGCTGTGAAATTTTACATTTTATCCTTCTCAGTGGTCCAGCATTAAACATACAATTAAAGAGAATAATTCTAGAGAAGAGTTCCAGTAAAAGAAAAGTTTAATGGGTTTGATCAATAGAACTACTAAAACAACTGTGAACCAAATATATTACATCTGGCAGATGATAAAGGGAGCAATCAATTCCTCTCCCATTGAAAAACTGTTCTTTATTCATTTTGGACTCTTTCACCCTCCCTCTGTACCACTGCACGTTTTTACCCCACTGATTTATTGGTGCAATTCCCTCCATGAACAAACCTTTCCCCTGCTGCACCGCTGAATGGTTCCAGTTGTGGCAGCCGTGGTTTTGGTGTAGGATGCACATCTATGACAGATCATGTGCATTTGTGTCCCTCTTCCCACAGTGAGGCTGACCTCTGTTCTCAAAGGATCTGGCTGAGAGGAAAATCAATGTATTGCATGACAAAAGCCTTCTGTGGGCTTCTGTTGGGCTGCACTGCCATTGTTATGACTATTAAAGTCAATGAAAAACATGTAGGTCTTCGCAATCTTATGACAGATGATAGATACCTTAAAATTCTTTTGCCTGAAAACATTTCCAGGTGAACTAGAAAGAAGTGAACATGAACTGACTCAGGCGCATCCCTTCATTTTAGGAAAAGAAAATCCTTAAATGCTATACATGTGAAAACCAGAGAGATATACTTCAAGTCAGCATTACAGACAACTACAGTTCTCCACTCTGTTTATTAGTCACAGTCTTTTACGCATGTATAAAGGGAATAGGAATTGTCAGGGCAGAAATGAATAGTTCAGGGGCTTAGAGAAAGGCTGCTTTCCACTTCTAAGAAAAACTTACGCAAGGTGAATCTCTACATATTACAGGAAGTTGCTGTAGCAACTTCAGTGTGGGGAAAAAATAAGGTTTCACGAACATGGACCATATGATCAGACCAAATGCAGTGGAAGAGCCTGCTGTAAGAGGGTACCACTGTCCATGGCGCTGCACGGTGCCTGCACTGCTGCAGGAAGGGACTGGGAAATAAGGATAGGCAGTGAGATGTTTTAAGAATTGTGTTCACAGTGTGTTGGTTGGGATAGCTCTTTCTTTCTTTAGCTGTAAAGGATTCCAGAATAACAGTATTTGTAAAACAGTTACTTTATCAATGATTAGAAAAGAGACTACATAAAGGCCTTCTTCTTCTCTTGTGATAGTTGATTGGGGAAGATCAATAGTTGTTTTGCCAGCAGTAAAGACCTTCTAGTCATTTCATGAGTATGAGAGATTTACTTAGTAATTATTGTTTTTCTCTGTTATCAGCTGTAATTCATAGCACTATAGGATTCAGCTTTTATACAGATATTTCCATTCCCTTTCAATCTGCCTCTTTTCTTTTCCTTATTTGTTTACTAAATGATTTAGTTAGATGTCAATTGAGAGTCAGATGGAATGCTTTCCGGATGGTGCATTTTTCAATTCATTCAATTTGGCCATTTAAAATGTTATTCCATTCCAGCTTTAGACCTTAGATCTGTTAAGATTAGCATTTTCTGCAGCATCATAAAATGTCTTTTTGTTTTCTTAATCATTTTAGCAGTCAGGCTCAGGAAGTTCTTAACAAATGTTAATCTCTTGCTTAGCATTTGGCTTTCGTAAATGAGTTCAGATACAACAAAGAAGCAGGAAAACAAACTTCTCAGCAAGATCCAAGGAATCTGTGGTGTGTCATTGTATGTGCAGCACAGGCAGCCTACAAGGCAGTCAGGAATTGTCAGAAGGCATGTAAGAAACAGGGCAGGTCTTCTAAAAAGCTATGATACATTTTTATTAGGTTACAGTATTTCCTTCAAATCTGTCATGCAAAGGACAGAGCAGTGAAAGAGGGAAAATATGATGAGAGGGCAAAATGCAATGTTTGGGTTTTCAGAAGTGAACTAGAGGTAATCTAGTTGATTGGGAGACCAGAAAGAGAAACTGTAGTGAAAAAAGTAGAGGGAAGGAGAAATGGATGATGAAAGCAATAGTCTGAAGTGAAGGAATTGCATCTGAGAATTACATCCAGAGCTCCTTCTATCACAAATATAACTAGGCACACAAACACACCACGCACCTGCGCGCCCAACTCTTTGAAAAGTTAAATAACTTCAATTACAAAAGTGCTTGGAGAAAATAATAGTTTAGAAAAGGAACACCAAAGAAAATACAAAGCAAACAAATGGAAAAAAACAGCAGCAGCCATTGCAGTCACTGCTAGAGCAAAAGCCTGCTGGTCCTTTCACTCCCTGTGCTCTTCTCTGGGTTCACTCTGAGTGCAAACACTTTAATTCTGCTCCAAATATATGTGCTGAGAAAAGCTGAAATGGGAGCAGGAGGTGAGCACAGCAAGCAGCTGCAGTGCACAAACTGTACGGCCTGGGCTACTGCAGCATCCAACCTCCTCATCCCCTCCAGTGGTAAATAAAGGAGAAAGTTCATTACTTTTGAGATACGGCTGTAGTTTTATGTTTGTGAAGAAGATCCTGTTTGTTGATCTGTTGTTTAATTTGCAGTGATTTTACCTAGAAGCCTTATAAAAAAGCTCACAGAAATTAAAGTTGTCCTTTTTATTTCACTGGTTAGCAACAGTTTAGCTCCTTCATCATAATATGTGATAGAGGTACCTCTCTTGTTTTTTCTAAATTATCAAGATTTCTTAATCTGCTCTAATAATCTTAGCTTCCCTTTAAGTATGGTTTATGGAAGTCTGCGGTTCCCAAATAAAAGCAAAGGTATGAAAGTCTTCGTGACTGATAAATGATGCATTGACCATACTGATGTAGTATCAGTCTGGTCATGTAGCAGAATCGCTGTGACAATTATGCTTAGTTGTCCAGAATGAGATCTGAGGAATCAGATTTGCTCAGACATTAAAAAGTGCACTGTGAAAGCAATGAATACGTTGGCCACATCTTTGTCTATTATTTAAGAAAGGAGTTTATCTTGTTTCCTGTTTAGTCTGTGGGCTTATAAATGTAATTTTAAAATGTGCATTTTTTCAATTCCTTAAATATAAGCCTATCAGATAGTACTGTTTGTATAGAAAAAAACAGGGAGGGAATTGGCATGCAAAACCTCTACCCCCCAGTGCAGTCTGTTTGGTTTAGGCAGGAGATAAATACCACCAATCACATCCATGTGATCTGAGGCAGATCAATAAGTCTCAGTAGACTGGTGCTAGCTCATGCCTTCTAGCTCACACATCATTACTCCATGGATTCAGCATGTATATAGGATACAGACTAGTAGAGGCAACTCAGCAAAAGGATTGTTACTGATGATCTTAAAATTCCTTATACCCTCACCGGATGGCATCCCCCCCCAGTAAATCTCACTAAGGTTTATGGACAAAATTTTAAGATTGATTCTCCTTGTCAGCTCGTATAGTCTGATATAAATGCTTCTGTAGCTTTTATCACCTGAACAGGGTGTCAGGAAGCACATTTTATCCAATAAATTCTAGGCCAAATTGATTTGTGCTGCAAGAAAATATGAGACAAAGTCTGTAAATATCTAACATTGGATTTTTTTAAATTTATTATTTTTTCACAAGTTATTTGGAGTTTGAGCTGAGTGAAATTTTCTTGGCTTCACAAAGTTCTGGATTAGTTTGGCAACTTTGAAACTGGTCTTGAATTTGAATCTGTTAATTTAATTTAAATCAAAGTGTCAGGTACCAATTAATCTTGATTAACAAAAAATTCATCAATTCCACTATCTTGTCTCCCATTTTTGAGGGAGACTAAAAGTTTGGTTTTCTTTCTGTACACTGTGAGAACCAGCTCTTACTGCTCTTGAGCAGGTGAAGATGTAAAATAAGAACAATATGACTGCAGCAGAACATTTTGAGCATGAGAATGTTTGTGTGTATCTTCATTTTAAAAACTTGTCTTCCTCTAAGCATTTATATATGCTTGAATATTTCTGTACAATTCAGCATGAAAACTATTTTGCATTAAGATATTCTCATGTGTATTTGCAGGATCAAGGCCATGGAGAATAACCCAAATCAGTGCATCATTTTTAGTTATACTCTACTACCTAAATAAGCTCTCACTAGTCATCATTAATTTTCAATGAAGTAAAATATTATTTAAAGTAAAAACCTCAAATACCCTTGTTGCTCTGGAGTTGTTTTTTCAATTAAGGAAATATTTGAACTGTTAAAGTGGATGCTAAGTATGATATGGATATTATGGATGCACAGTATTACATTCCAAAGTACTTGCAGAAAATGAAAGCTTCCTTTCAACTTTAATGGTATAACAAATGTATTACATTCTTAGAAAACTTACTTAAAATTGACTATAAATTTCCTTCAAATGTAGATTATTTTTTTTAGCAGTGGAAATTCTAATATGTATTTCAAGCGGATGATTCTGTCTGTGCTCTTCTGTATAAAAGCCATGCTCCCATCCTCTGATTAAACAGTCACATCCCTAAACACACATGCATATAGCACAGCTGTGACGAAAGAACCACTATCTTTCATATCCAGATCTCTTTCTTTCTAGTGTGAAGGAGAAGCATTATCTCACATCCTTGAGATACATTAAGCTATGCTGCTGGATATGCTACTGTGCATACACATTTCATGTTTATATATATTTGATTAAATGTAGCAATTGCCCTGCACTTCTCTGTCGAACAGGTCTTTTATTTGGGGGCAAAATGGCCATACCCATCCCCACTTCCCTGGAAAGCTCAAAGCAGTTAGAAGGAACTTCACAGTACCCATTACAGTTTAACTCATCTTTCTTTATATTTTCTCATAGCTTTTTTGGCCTGATCAAGCTACTATCAGAACTGAAGTATTTGATTACATCCCTTATTAAAAAGATCTCAAAAGAGCAGCTTTGCAATCTACCTGATTTAAGCTGTATAGAATCATAGACTGGTGAAGGTTGGAAGGAACTTCTGGATGTTGTGTACTTCAGTCTCCTACTGAAAGGAAAGCCGTCTTCAAAGATGGATTGAGTTGCTCTGAGTCTTGTCCAAGTAAGTTTTAAAAGTCTCCAAGGAGGGAGATTCCACCTGGCTGTTAAGATCTATAGATAAAAGAACACATCTTTTTAAGATAAGCACCATTTGGTAGACCAGCAGATACAGCTGAACTAAACAGGAAAATTTTCAAATGTAAGCCTCTTCAGAACTTCATGGATAAATTGACATTTAGAGTTGATCCAATGCTGATAATGGCATCAAAGCCATTATTAGCAACAGCCATCAGCATTAAAGCTGATTGTTGCCTTGAAATGAAAATTAACATTTCAAGGATCAAAGCAAGGTGCTGCAGAAAGCAGTGCTGTGTATCATTCTCAGACCCAGAGGAGTGTGATCTGCCACCAAAAGGAGGTTCCTGAATGGCTTTGGAAACCAATGAGGGCTGGAGTTTCAGTAGTGAGGGGCTGCAATTCTTTGGTCACTGTCAGATTTCCTCCAAGGGCTGTAAGTCTTCAGTATCCCTCCTTGGCACTCTCTTCTGTCAGTGAAGATTGTTAACTTAGTTGTCATCACGTAGAGCACATAGAGGGTCACATACCAAAGGAAACCTCTTTGGAAAACTAATGCCAAATAGCCTTGATCTACAATTGATCAAGTGATTGTTCCTTGTCTTCCAATTTTTATGCACTATTTTGCAGCACTACTGTAATATTACAGCACGTTTCATTGTAGTAAGTAGTATAGAGCCTGGCAGACTTTCTGAACTCCACTCAATCTATACTCAAGCTATTTCTCACAGGAAATGCTAAAATACTACATTTTAATCATAAATACCACTCAGATTCCCTGATTTCTAAATCTGGTGTTTTCTCTTCCAGAAAGAGAAGTTGCTGGTTTATAGAAGAGGGATTAGGAAAAATTAATCACAGAATCATTAAGATCAGAAAAGACTTCTAACATCATCTATTTCAACCATCGGCCCCTCTCCACCATGCCCACTAACCGTGTACCTCAGTGCCATATCTCCACAGTTCTTGAATGCCTCCAGGTATGGTGACTCCACCACCTCCCTGGGCAGCCTGTTCCAGTGCCTCACCACTCTTTCTGAGAAGAATTTTTTTCCTAATATCCAATCTGAGTTATTCAGGTGAGAAAGGTAAACAGGTCTGTAACCATTGTTTTATACAGTACTTGGGAAAATTCTGACAAACAGGAAATGATGTAACAGAGCCATTTGGATTGGGAAGATCTGGAATTGGAAACAAGGCTATAAATGAAAGAAGTTTTTAATTGAGATTTCTATGCATTAACTTTTATGCTCTATTCATACTGCAGATTTTTGAACTGAAATGCTACATGTCTCTCAGACACTGTGATAGATCAAACTTTCTTTGACTTTCATGAAATGATGGTCCTGTGGCACTGATGACAAGGCATCAACCCACATACTGATGTCAAAAAAAACTGCATCTTCTGAACTGAAACCTCTTAAGTGGTTAAATTCTTTTACACTTATCAGTACAAATGAGAGCTGATTTGGATCATGAGTGAGCAGTCTAAATCAGGACTAGAAGTCCATGGTATTCTTCTGTTGTCAAACCAGCATAGATAAGATCAAACTCAGGCTGATAGTGTCTAACCTGAGCTAAGACACTTAAAGCATGAAAAGAATCTAACATCTAACAAATCCAAGGTTAAAGCTTCTGTCTGCAAAATAAAGTAAGATAAAGACAAACTGATGTGTTCCTTTCAAAATATATTCTAGGCCATGTCTCAGGTAGAAAAAAGATGACTTACTTTGATGCTAGTCTGATGGATGAAGCAATATTTCTCCAGTGAAGATCAAACAGAATAGATTGAATCAAAATTATTAAAAGTGGATCAATCAATCTATCAGTACTAAAATGTTCACTAACACTGTCTTCTATCAGAAAAATCCTCTGCTAGAATGCCAAATAGAGGCTTGATGGTAGAACTTCCCAGTGAATTCCCTGGTTCTGGCTATTTCGTGACAGAACTTTTTCATTTGATCAGAAGTTAGAAAACCTATCATAATTCTTCCTCTTAGAAAACAATGAAAAAGTTTCAAAACCTGAATATTTCTGTTAAAACAACTTTTTTTTCCACAGATAGCTCCAGTTTAAATTTATTATGTCTGTTATTATTACCAATTATTCATAGCCCAACATCAAAGACTGATGTCACAGAGGGCTGACATTTTGTCATGCTGATTCCAGAATCAGACAGATCTATTTAGGTCAAGATATTACTGCAATATAGAGATTGTCTTCCAGATAGTAATTTCTTTCAGTTCCTGCATGGAAGTACAAATTTTAAATCCATTTAAATGGTGCTGGTCTGGTTTCAGGCACAGGTTTACAGGTCTGTATGGCACTTGTGACAATAAGCATTTCTTTGCTCTTTCCTTCCTGTTCCATTTCCATGACTTGATATTTGAAGATTTTTTGCACATCTTCTCTAATGTCAGTTGCATGGGCAACAATAGCTGTGGCAATGATTATGAACCAGCATACTGTGTACTTTCCTGGAGATTTATAAGTTGAGAAGTGGTTTCCCAAACAATCCCCACAAGATAATTTTCTTTTTCTTTCATAAGTTTTTGAAAAGTATGAGCTATATTTGTCTTATAGTATCTTACCTCCCCTCCAAAAGCTGTCTGAGAAAATCCCAAATGGCATTGAGATTGCTTCAGTCATTTCCTTAACTGACTTGAATGAAATCCATTGGGACCAGCAGTTGTGAAATGATTCAACTTGTCAAAGTGCAGTGATACCTCTTCTTTTTCTGTTTTGGGCTGATTTATTTCTCTCTTATTGATACTGAATGTCCTAATGACTTCCTTGAATTTGATTTGTTCAGTGAAGACAGATGCAGAAAAACATTAAATACATCCGCCTTTTTGTGTCATTTGTCAATCAAGTTGCATTTCGCATTCACAAAATAATTGAAAACAAGCACAACTTTAAAGATA
>JANHGO010007029.1:0-20585 GCA_024606505.1 Aquila spilogaster
ATGCCCCGGCACAGCCCCCCGAGGACATGGGCTACGACGACGTTGGTGTCAGCACCCTGGGGACGTCGCTGTGAGCACGCCCTGGGGACATGGCTGGAACAGGGACCTCTGTCCCCAAGAAGGGGTGGCCCTGGCCATGGCAGCGTCACCTCTCCCTGCGTAGTACACAGAACAGCAGCAAACTGCTCTGTTCTCCTTCCTGCAGCCGGGACACAGCAGCTAATCAGCTTGTTGTTAATTATTTTCCTGTAACTCCTTCCTTAGGAGTATCTCTTCTTTATTAAAGGCCCAAAACTCTGCAGAAACTCACTTCCATTCTGGCTCCTCCACCTGAGTCCGTCAGCCGTCCCACGGGGCTGTGGGGCAAAGCTGGATTTCAGAGACATCCCCATGGGCTCTGGGCACTGCCCACAGTAACAACAGCACGAGCGTGAAAGCTGACAGAGATGAGGTGGGATGGCTCTGTGAGTGCTGCGCTGCAGAGGGAGGACAGCGAGCACCGCGTGCCCCCACAGGCACACAGGTGCAGCACGCTGCCACGCGCTGTGGTTTCACCCGGCAGGCAGCTGAGCAGCACCCGGCCGTTCGCTCACTGCGCCCCTGCCCCGCAGTGTGCCATGGGGGAGAGAGCTGTAAACAAACTCGTGGGGGAGATACAAACGGAAGAGGGCAGAAAACAGTTACAGAAATTCAGATGATAACTGTACACGTATGTATCGCCACACGCATCCACAGCCTTTTCACACACCTTCTGATAAGCAAACCCCACTAAGCTGGCTCCCACCCTGCGCTTGCTGGGAGGGTCTCCACTTCTGAGGATGCCTCCGTTGGCGGTGGGCACAGCACACGCGCTGAAGAGCTCCCTCTGACACCACACACATCGGGTCAGGGCTCTCAGCCACCTCCTGCACTTGTCTGTTACCGCAGCCCGTCAGGGCCTGCAGTGGCTGAGGTCGGGATTCGCACCCCTGATGTCCGTTCCCGAAGGAAGGTGCCAAGCGGCCGTCCCTGGGGCTCCAACTAAAGCGCTGGGACGGGCTGTCCGTCCCCATCTGCTCTATGCCACCGCTGCGTGCCGCTGCCAGGAGGAGCGGCGGCCTCCCGGCTGGCAGCGCTCGCCCCTCCCGAGCAGGCCGGGCCTTCCCGCCGGGGCCTCTCGGCTGGGCCCGGCGCTGCGCGGCAGTGCCGCCTGGTGCTGCCGGCAGAGCCGTAGGCCCGGCCGTGCCGAGCCCTGCTGCGGGGCTGCTGCTGCCTCCTGGGGCTGGGAGGCCGCGGTGGCGCTCTCACGAGAGCAGGGCAGGGCCGGAGCTCTGCGACGCGAGCACGGCGGGGCGGGAGCGATGCCCGGGTGCTGCGGGCATCCCCATCCCGCACGTTGCATCCCCGCACCCTCAGCAGGAGCCCGGCCCCGCAGCCGTGTTCCCACGAGCCCCCGCTGCCCGCTGCGCCGTGCTGCCACGCGCTGACCCTGCAGCGGGGCCGGGCGCCGCCCCACGTCCCAGCCCTGCGTACAGGCTGGGTTTCGCTTTGCAAAGCGGCCGCGCACCCATCGCACACTTCCTCCTTCCCCAGCGCGGGGCTGCACGCGGGGACACGGGCAGGGACAGCTCGGCCCTGCAGCCTCCCCTGTGGAGCTGGGTTTCTGTGCTGTCCCCGTGGCAAACGGACGGCCCGAGGACTGCTGCAATCCGCAGCTGTTTCTGTGTCAGCCCCTGGGGCAGCACTGCCAAAGCGGGGCAGCAAGACCCCTTTGCACATGCTGCAGGCTCCAGGAGAAGAGCATCACCTCATGCAGGGCATCGCTTCTGTGCAGGTGACACAGCAGCTGTGTGAGGTTGGTGCTCACACTGTGTTCCTGCGTAGGAGAAAGCATCCCCTCCTTGCTGTGCTGTAGAGAGGTTGTCGGGTCCACGTGTGACCAGATGAGAGCCCACCGGCTGCTGAGAGGGGCTGGGGATGGCAGTCCTGTGTATATCCTGGTCAGCATGGGGACCTTATTCACACCACTGCTGCCTGCGGAACCACAAAGGCAGCTCGAGGGTCCCACAGTTCTGCGGTACGCACTAGAGTGCAGAGGGAGGCCCCGTTTGGGGTCACTCCTGTCCCTGTGGGGACCCTCTCCACATGGGCACAGTCAGAGCCCCATCCTCAGCTCAGGGACATGCAGCACCCAGGCAGGCTGGCTCCCCTAGGTGACACGCAGGCAGTGAGCCCCGTGGTGGGGCTGCGTGACGCCAGCAGCGGAGACAAGCCTCATATTTGGGCACGAAGCAGGTTATTGGAGGCTGGGACCCGGCAGGCGGCTGATAACCCTGCTGATAGCGGCTCCCCCCGTACCTCGCCATCCCCATTGGCTCCTGCCAGCAGGGGCTGCCTATATCTCCCCCTCCCCATCCTGGGCTGCAGGCTGTGCACGTGGGGCACGATGGTGCCTGCCAGGGTGCTGGGGCTGCTGCTCTGCGTGCAGCTCTGCATGGGTGAGTCGTGGGGCAGGGGGGTGGCCGTGGGACGGTGGGGAGGCTGAGGGGCAGGGTTGCAGCCATGGGACGGGCTGCCCCAGGCTCAGCCTCCTCCGTGGGGTGCCCACAGGCAGCGAGGAGCTGCGGCTGGTGGATGGCGGTGGGCGCTGTGCCGGTCGGGTGGAGGTGAAGCACGAGGGCGAATGGGGCTCCGTCTGCAGCTATGACTTCGACTGGGACATACGAGGGGCCGGTGTGGTGTGTCGCCAGCTGGGCTGTGGCAAGGTGGCCCATGCATCCCCATATGCCCCATTCGGGCAGGGCAAGGGGCGCATCTGGCTGCATCCCTTCTTCTGCCGTGGCACAGAGACCATCTTGCAGAACTGCCCCCACTTTGGCTGGGGGAACCAGTTCTGTGGCCATGAGTGGGATGTTGGGGTGATCTGCACAGGTAAGGTGGGGTGGCTGTGATGGGAAGAGAGTGCCAGGAGCCCTGGGCAGGGCTGAGGCCGATTCCTGATGCAGAGGCGCTGGAGCTGCGGCTGGCAGATGGCCGGGGACCCTGCGAGGGGAGAGTGGAAATGAAGCTGCGGGGAAACTGGGGTACTGTCACAGATGATGCCTGGGACATGGATGACGCTGAGGTGGTGTGCCAGCAGCTGGGCTGTGGTTCAGCTGCTGGCGCCTACTTGGCCTCACGATTTCGGTTAGTGGACGGTCCCATCATGTTAGCCTTTCTTGACTGCGAAGGAGATGAGACTGCCCTGTGGGACTGTAACATTCGGGGCTGGGGTCCCTACAAAGGCCCTCATGATTTTGACACTGCTGTGGTCTGTCAAGGTGAGAGCTGGGCACACACGGCGCTGTGGGGAGCAAATTACCCACATCCCCCAGCCCAGCAGCCCACCTCTCCCAACAGGGTTCTCCCGGCTGGCCGGAGGGGACAGCGAGTGCTCAGGGCGGCTGGAGGTGCGGCAGGGCCGGGCCTGGGTCAGCGTCTGCCACGGCCACGTGGACCTCATGGCCGCCCAGGTCGTCTGCAGGGAGCTGGGCTGCGGTACTGCACTGGCCGTATATGGGACTGGGCAATCTGGGGCAGCAGCAGGGCCATTCTGGGATGGTGCCTTCGAGTGCAACGGCACCGAGCCTCTCCTGTCCACTTGCACAAAGCAGCCTCCTCACATTGAGAACTGCACCCAACCCGCTACCATCATCTGCTCCCGTAAGTGCTGGGTCTGTAGGGCTACATCAGCCACATGTGATGGCCTGGGGAATTTCCCACTCTGCCAACTCCAGCACCTCTCCCTGCTGCAGCCTACACCCGGTTCCAGCTGGCGGACGGAGGCTCAGTCTGCGATGGGCGAGTGGAGGTGGAGGCACGAGGGGTGTGGGGGACCCTGTGTGCCACTGCCTGGGACCTGCCCGAAGCCCACGTCCTCTGCCACCACCTGGGCTGTGGCCCTGCTGTCTCCCTGCCCCCACCTGGCCATTTTGGGACAGGGATGGGGATGCTGCGGAGCGATGCCCTCAGATGCAGTGGGAGCGAGCGGCACCCGGGCCAGTGCCCCGTGGAGGTGCTGGGGCAGCCCGCCTGCCCCCCCGGGCACACTGCAGCCGTCAACTGCTCAGGTGGGTGTGGGGGCCGTGGGGACCCCCAGCAGGTGGGGAGCACTGCCCGACCCCACGGCACAGCCAGGCTGTTGCAGGTGTCGCCGAGCCCCTGCGGCTCCACGGTGGGGAGAGCCGTTGTGACGGACGGCTGGAGGTGGCCGTGCGCCCCGGAGCCTGGGCCCGTGTGTCTGTGGGGCTGTGGGACAATGGCACTGCCACCGTCGTGTGCCGGCAGCTGGGCTGCGGTGTGCCTGAGAAAACCTATGCTGCGCCGGCCAACGGCTCGGGCCCCATCGAGCTGCAGGAGCTGCGCTGCGTTGGCACCGAGGAGCTCCTGGCACAGTGTAATGCCTCAGGGATGGCCACAGAGCCCAGCAAGAGCCCCGAGCAGTTGGCCATGGCCTGCTCAGGTGAGTGCACTGGGTAAGGGCCGCGGGCATCACACTGCCATTGCCATGCCCAGCCTGACATTCCCACACAGGAAGCAAGCAGCTGAGGCTGGTGGGCGGCCGCGGGCGCTGTGCTGGCAGGGTGGAGGTGTACAGCGAGGGCACCTGGGGCACCATCTGCCAGGACACCTGGACCCTGCAGGATGCCACCGTCGTCTGCCGCCAGCTGGGCTGCGGAAGGGCCCTGGAGGCTGCTGGCTCCGAGCGCTTTGGGCCTGGCACCGGGATGCTGTGGCTGGGTGCTGGGGGCTGCTCCGGGACAGAGGATGCTCTCTGGCACTGCCCGGCCCCAGTGCGGCGTGGCTGCCGGCGTGGCGGCGGTGCGGGCGCCGTGTGCTCAGGTGAGTGCCACCATCCCTCTGGATGGGAGCAGCCCCACCACCCTGAGGGTGCAGTGATCCCCTGACCTCCTTGCAGGGCTGCTGGACCTGCGTCTGAGGGGGGGAAGCAGCAGATGCAGTGGGCACCTGGAGGTGCTGCACGAGGGGACGTGGGGTCGTGTTTGCGCCAATGGCACCAGCCCTGCCACAG
This sequence comes from Aquila spilogaster, assembly GCA_024606505.1. Classification (NCBI taxonomy): domain Eukaryota; kingdom Metazoa; phylum Chordata; class Aves; order Accipitriformes; family Accipitridae; genus Aquila; species Aquila spilogaster. The sequence continues at coordinate 5,051 of JANHGO010007029.1, forward strand.
CCGCTGCAGTCTGCCGCCAGCTGGGATGTGGCACAGGGGGGAGGCTGGCATACAACCCTGCAGAGGGCTCCGAGCCCGCCTGGCTGAGCTGGGTGAGTTGTGAGGAGGGGGCCCACTCGCTGTGGCGCTGCCCCTCCGCGCCCTGGCAGCTGCAGGAATGCGGCCCCACCGGGATCACCCACATCACGTGTGACGAGGACACCGGGGACAGCAGTGAGGCCACCAGCCCAGCCCCAGGTAGCAACCACCGGGACAGAGACACCTCAACCAATGCCTTTGTCCATGCTCACTGCCCATGCTCACTGCTACCATGCAATCCCCATGGGGCCTCACACTTCCCATCCCTGCCCCACAGCTCTCACCCACAGCGCTGTCCCGCTGACTGCAGCACCAAGGAGTGTGTCAGCACTCACGGTGCTGTGTGTGCTCCTGGGGACGCTGCTCTGCCTGGCCCTGGCCGCCCTGGCCGTGCAGGCACACCGCACACGGGCCCAGTGCCAAGGTGGGCATCGCTATGGGGGTTCCCCAACGCGGGGCAGCACCTTGGGGACATCGGGGACACGGCTGCCATGCATGCTGCCTTGCAGGCCCCAGCAAGGGTGCTGCCTCAGCAAAAGTGTGGAAATGAATTCCTTCGTGTAGAAAAAAATTGCACCCATTCATATCTACCAATGCTTGCTGAATGTTTATGGAGACCAATCAGTGATTGTGAGCAAAGTGAGGTGGTGGATAGTGTGTAGAAGTAATGACCTTAACCAGTGCATCACCTCCACTGGTGCAAATTTGTACGACCTCAGCATGCAGGCTTCTGCTCATTGCTGATGAAAATGCATAGCTAATGGTGGTGACTGTGTTGAAAAATAGTGTTTTGTTGCTGAGAATTTGATGTATCAAATAATGTTATTGTGGTCTTCATATCTGTTGTAGATTCCATGAAAACCATGAGGCACTACTTTAGGAGTCAAACATGCAATTAAGCCCTACTGAAACATGTAGGAGTTAGCTGAGTAAGTATCTTTCATTTGCCATTAAAATCAATAAGATAGAGCATGCTGTGGCCTTTACAGTGATGTGATAAGTATCTTAGATGTACTTATTATGGGTCTGCAGTCAGTCATTGAGTGAGAATCTATTTCCTACTAATATAACTTGAATTTATGCAGTTTCTTTCTCTGGTTCATAACAACCACAGCAATAATTACCCATACGTAACTTTGCCAAGGGAGTGAGAGAAAGAGTACTGGATTCTTCGAAGTAGATTAGAGAGCATTTATCAGTCCCTTCTACATAGCCACAGTAACTGGAGTCCTTTCACCATCTGAGCTGAACTGAAATTAGTTATTTATATGCTTTGTTCAATTTTCTCTATCCTTCTAATTCTGCAGTAAAGATTAATATATTTATTTAATAGCATAGCATTAGGCAAACCTTTGGCAACATGCTGAATTTTAAGAGACATTTTTAGTTCAGATTTATAAGCATTAAAATAAAATAACAACTGCAGTAGCTACCAGCTAAGAAGCAAAATCCAAGACAAATAAAAATCAATTATTTAAAACTCCTGATACATTTCTTCATCCAGCAAATATCAAAACAAACAAATTATATGGGGATGTCAATCAGAGACAGAATGTGCAAGGCATAGTTCCGCAGTATTTATTTTCTTCTGCAAATGTTTAACTAGTAACAAATAGGGGGCAAATCCCCTAACCTGCAGTTTCCCATGAATGTCTTCTATTTACATTTTTGCTAATTTCCTTCTTCATTCAACCAGAAATAAAAAACAAAATCCCTTGCTAAGTTTACTGTGGAAAACCACAGTGTTCCAAAATAATAATAATTAAAGTGAAAGGTAAATTTTTTAAAGGTTGGAATGTACCCCTGTGTTTCCTTTAACTTGACACCTGAGAATGTAAAACACAGCTGTCAAGATGTATCCTGGCTTGCATTATAAGAGACTTTATCTATTTATTCACAGGTGTGATGTCCTGCTAGGAGGAAGCAAGCATATACTAATTAAATGCCTCAGTTCTTCATTTAAATGATTACAATGCATCTCAAAAGAGAAGGGTGTCCAGTGGAAATTGTTCTTGAGGAAATTGCTTGGATTTTTAAACTGCTATTGTAACAGAAGCCTAGCTGTTGTTAGCAAATAGTGGTTATGGTAACAGTAAAGGGAAAACAGAGAAACAATTATAACTACAAATGATTTCAAAAGTACTAGAAAAATAAGGTGAGCTACTATGTTACTGATGGCAACTGGAAGAAGTTAGAACTATAAACCTATAAAGCAAGAGCAAAAGTGAATGATTTAGCAGCAAAGGAGTCAATTTTATAGGAAGATGTAATGCATCCAGGCTTCAGCTGAAGTTTGTGCTCCGTGACCACCAGTTGGGTTTATATACCATGAAAATTGCTTGCCACGATTTTTGTGTTACATATTTATAATCCTTAATATTTAATTACGTTACATAGTTGTGATCTGGAAGATTACTTTTGTTTCAAAGCAGTGTACTGGTGTGAGTTCCGTAAGCTTCTAAAGGAGTGTGAATGAAGTAAGAGTGTGTGTGTATGTGTGTGTGTGTGTGTGTGTGTGTGTGTGTGTGTGTGTGTGTGTGTGTGTATGGCCTTGTTTTGTTTTGGCTTGTGGTCTTTGGAGGAAACAACTTTGTGAGTTCATTGATTTCTTGAAATACTTTATTTGCCAAATTAGCTTTGATGGCATGCTAGTTTTCTATGTTTATATTTTATAGCTATTTTTTTTTTTTAAATGTATGATCAGATCCATAAAGTGTTGTACAGGTTCCTTCAGTCAGAGAAAATGACAGACTCCTCTAATGAGGAATGTCTGACACCGGAGATAAAGAATAGAAGAATGTACTAATCTTACAGCAGAAACTGCATCAACTGAAAATATTTACTGTTGCTATTAAAAATGAATTAACAAAAACAGGTGGCCTTTTAATTGAAGCCTATATCACACTTTGCTCAATTTAATTTAAATGCAAATTTGAAATCCTTTCTCTCAGCCAATAGAAAGTTGAAACTGAACATGAACACTATTTTTCTAATGATGAAATTATACTGCAAACCATTAGGCTTAATATGAGATATCACATATACCGGAATTTTTAAGACAGCCAGTGAGAGACCCCTTCTTTGCTTTTGCAAGTATACATTTATAAGCTGTTGAACTGAACATTAACTTAACATACTTTACCTGTGTTTGGTAAGATACTTGCTATTTCTATTTAGATTTAAATATCCTCCCTGCTTTTCTTTTGGGCTGTGTATCTCTCTGGTTCCAAAGGGAAGAACTATACACTCAAAGGAGCTGAGTCTTGTCATAACTGTAAAAAAAAAAAGAGGCTCATCTATACTCAGGTTTCACAACCCCAACTCAGCTAAATTTTAGGTAGGAGATAGAAGGTCAAGGGCCTACAAAGAATATTTGTGAAGGAGGTTATTTATATGTTGGGTGCCTTTTCTTCTGAGTGATCTGATAGGAGAAATTTATGGGTTCTTCTGGAATATTTTCCCTTCCCTTCCTACCTTTTTTTTTCTCTCATAGAAGACTTTGCTGTTTTATCTTTTTTTTTATATGCTTGTCAAAAAGATTTTGTTGCCACATCCTGTCATGCAGTTGCCTTAAGTTGTCTTGATCTATGGAAAAGCTTTCATTACAGATCTAATTTTTTTTCTCTTTAAAGTATTTTTAGTTTTCTGTTTGTCCTAGGATAAACATGTTTTGTTCAAAAGGCTGTCACAAACCAGGTGAGAGGAAGGTGACCTTACCATGATTGCTTCACACTGGTGAGGTGAAACATCTGGGATAGCAAGTGCAACTGCTCTACTCATTCCGTAAGTGAAGTTCCTTCCCCTGTCTCTGATTTTTTTTTCCTTGGCTTTTCTTATATTACATAAATATAAAATAAACATATGGATAAATGGAGGCACCAATACAAAAAAGCATAACCAGAAGTCAGAGGTAGATAAATAAAAGAGTTTGCTCCCCTAGAGAGATTTAGAGAGAAAAGATTTTTTTTTTCTTCCAGTAGGATTTACTTTTATAGGATATTAATGGATATTTCTTTTGAGTTTTCCACTTCTGTACCACACCGTCATATTATAAGAAATAGGAACATCAGTTTTAGGAAGGGGTCATATACATCTTCAGTGTTGATGTTATCACAACTTCAGTCTGGCTGTGCAGATTGCAAGTGGTTATATTTTCCATTTGTCAGAAGAAAAAAAAAAAACAAAAACTCTCAAGACTGTATAAAAAGCAAGTTTTACACCTTCCAAGTTCAAAAGTTCAGGTCAGAGGGGTGGTTCCATGCGATTTATTTTGCATATGAAAGGAATAGTGTTGTGCCTTTCCATATTAACAGTCCTCTCTCATTATAATAATAAGTACACTGGGAAGGATGATACATCGCACAGGATAATATAAGTTGACGTATACAAAGGAAGCATAAGAAAGCTTAACTCCTGATACTGTTATTTTGCTTCTGGGTATCTCTGAAATGCTGAATATGTTTTTCATTTGATCTTAGCTTAATGCAAGCATCAGCTGTTTGCAGAGGGAAAAGCAGACTTAAAAATCATCCAAACTTCATTCAGTCAAACATTTAACTCTGGGAGTTTTCCAGTAATTGGTGAACTATTGAGATTCCTCTGACACCTACACAAACTACTGTGCAGAAAATGGGTAACTTGATGCATAGAGCTAACCTCTGTCTCCTTAGAAGTTCTTTTCGTTTATTAACTAGTCCATTTTATCAGTAACCAAGTCAAGTGTGTGGTGTTTGTGTTTTTGCTCCCTGATCTCCCTGATAGCAGGAAGAGTCCTTTCCATGCTGCAGAAGCAGACCAGGCAGCAGGGAATCTGCAACAGCTGATTCAGCTCCTTCCCCCTGACTAACAAACTAATCCAATTGACACACGGTGAAGTAAACAGATAGTGACATATTTGTAGACAAACTGTCATACTCTTGATTATTCCAAAACCAAATTATTTCTGAATTGCAAGTAGGGATTGTGAAAACTCTGCCAGCCTCAGCAGCTGGCATATTTCTACAAGACCCAACTATTCAAGGGAGAAGTTAATTTCAGTATAATGTAATACATTTCCTTACAGCTACTATTAAACATCTCTTGCACAATGAATTGAAGAAGTACCATACTATAAATACTGTAGTATGTTTTATAGTTTCTGGTTTGTTTTTTTTTTTGTTGTTGTTGTGGTGGTCTTTTTTTTTTTTCTGCTGTTACATATTTGAATAACTCCTTGAAAAGCAAGGAGTCTTAACACTGCCCTGTCTTAAAACTTACTTTCTTCCTTCCTTCCCTTTTTTTTATGTGAAAAAATTTGTTTGAAAATAAAATATTTTTGATACCCATCTTTTTTTGATACATACCAAACAGGTTGGATTTACAAAAGCAAAATTGATTTAATGTAGTTCCTACTGAACTACTGTGCAGTTCTAGGAAATCAGAACTCTACTTGTCTCAGATGGAGTCTCATGACTATAGTCTTATTACTGTAGGTGCGGAATATCCATCTCAGCAATTGTTTAACAATGAAGAAAAAATAGGCTATTCTAATGGAGTGGTGTACTTATCAAACCATATCACACATCTTTCTTCTGTGAAGTCTGCTCATCTGAATAGAAACAAAGAGGTATGTTATCTGGCAATGCCATTACATGTTTGCAAGGGATCAGGAATGACGTCTTCTTCTAGGGGATTTTCTGAAGATTCCTCTGCACTGAAAATACTTTGAGCTACAGAGCTGTTAAAACCAGTGCCAAACAATATGCTGCCTCCATGATGCCCAGGTGCAGGATTTGGAGTGAGGGTGAATTTTGCTCAGCACTGTATGAAAACATTCAGAGGTGTTCACATTGCCTTGTGGATCCTCCCTACATGAGTCCCTAGGCTGTCCTTTCACTGTTTTCTTAGGTTTAAGTGAGAGTCTTCATTGGGGTGGAAGGGTTATTTTCTTTGACGTCATGATTTAGGAGTTAGATCATTAAACAGATTTAGCCATATGTAGTTACTCATGCTTAATGTAATCTTCATCTATCTCTACAGTGGATTTAGATGTCTGAAAAAGATAATTTTAGAAACTAAGTCACTATTTCAGCTAGTGTCTCTCTGAGGAGAGAGAGAATAGCTAGTAGCTTGCTGGGTTACTCACTAGGGCTGTAGAAATTTTAAATCTCCCATGTGTCGTTGAATGCAGATAAGGATATATGTTAGCCTTCCAACATCCTTCAAGAAAATCCTTGCAACCAGAGTGTTTTGTGTCAGAAGACAGAGTTATCATGATCTTGAGTATTTTAAATATGACTGACTTCATGATGGTCTACAGGCTACTCTGTCTCCTTAAGTATTTTTTCAGAGCTGCTCCATCATTTTTGAGTATTTTACTTTTTTTTTGTCCTGCTATGTAGTCTATTACATTTTTTTTCTGGTCATGCTCTGAACCTAAAGGATCATACTCTTGCAATAAGGAAGCTTTTCTCCTAGCACAGGTTGAAAATCTCAGGAATTTTAGCCTGAACAAGAGCTTCAAGCAACTAATTAAATACTAGCAGGATCCAGTTTCAGCATTTTTGTGCATGCAGAGACTTAGGAAGTTAAGCAGCAGAGAATAGGTGTCACTGGTGGCTAAATGGGAACTGAGAGGGACAAAGATGGAAGCTTTTCCAGAATAACTTGTTAAAAAATAAATAAATAAAAGCAGTGTGAAGAGGCTGAATAATTACTTTTGGGGAAAAAAAAAATCAATTACACAGAATTTAAATTAAACATGAATATATTGAATTTTGAACCTGCAAGCATTCTCTACTAAAATTTACCAGTTTATGATCAGTTCAGTGAAGCCATTATAGAGCAGCAATAGAACTTGTGTGGCAGCAGTGTTATCACGTTCCTATTTATTCATGTATTTATTACAAAGTAACCTGCTCTTGTGCTTTATCATATTACTCAGCATTTTTAATTGCCTGAAAATAATAATTTTTGAGAAGAGAATAATTTAAAATTGGAAGACTAAAGCAGATGGCATTTATATTAATTACTGATAACCATCTTGTTATTCAGAATTATTTAAAAAAATCTGGAAGGTCCTGCTAACACTTAGTGTTCCAGTGAAAAGGAGCTTTGCTCAACTAAGTAATGTACTGTGATACTAAGTCTGATAAAGCTTATTCCATTTTGTCATCTTTCATTTCATTCTCTGATAATTAGCTCAGTCATCAAGAATACTGTCATTTTCTTCCTGATTAATTTTCAAACTTATATGTCTATCTCATTTGTTTCATTTTTTCCTTGATTCTTCACAGTATTTATAGGAGACAGTACTTTAAAATGTGATGTAAAATATCTTGAAGCTGCAGCTAGTAAATTAGACATTTAAAAGGTTAATATTTTTCATTGTTTTTTTAAACTTTTTAGTTTCTTTAGAACATTTCTACATTTTTGCAAGTGGGATAATGGAGCTTATTCACATTTATTTTTATTTATTTGCTTTAGATTAGCTGTAACAAAGCCTACAAAAAGAATAACAGAGATGTCTCTTGGAGAGAGGGTTTTCTCATTGAGCGTACGAGAAAGAACTCAAAATGGCAGCAGTGCTGGGCAGTCAGCAGGGTTGTAGAAATGCAAAGGCTCAAAAAAACAGTGTTTTGAGAAGAAAAGCACTAGTAAAAAATTTCTTTCCCACTGTCACCATGAGACACTTCCTCATCAGTAGCTTGATTTTGCCTTTCCTCCCATAGGGTCATTCCCAACTTTAGATGCATGTCAGCAAAGTAGAATGTCCCTGTTCTACTTTTGCTTTACCCACATGGAACTCACTAAATAAACTTTAAAGAAATGAGGAATTGGATTGCATGTGTGCACACATGCACAAAAGAACAGCCAAAAGCCCATCAAGATTCCACACTTCAGTCAAAAAATCACGAGAACAACTCAGTATCACCCTCTACCCCCATGCTTCAGACAGGAAATAAAATCTATATCCAGTTGCAAGTGGATTTTGGAGAGCAATAAACAGTCAAAGCATAGCTGAGGCTCAGTTGCTAGTAACTCTTGCAACAGGGACATGCACAGGAATTTTAAGGACAGTAGGCGAGTTTAATTTTTCACCATAGTGGTGCCAGTGCCAGAAATATGTTCACACAGTTATAATCATTACCAGCCTCAGCCTAGACATCCTTCTTAGGGTGAGATTAGAAACTGAAGAGCTATCACTCTCTCTAAATATCACTGTCTCTATTTTATAGACAGGAATCAGAAAGGGGATTGTTGATATCATGGAGATGTCAGAGCAGAAGGAGTAACAGCAAGAACTTGCTTTGTTCTAAGTACTTAACACTTTTCATATGTATTTACACAGGCATAACATGTTAATGCTCTTAACTTTGAAAAGGAACTTCCTGTTTTATTTGAACTTTTTTTGCACGAATTGCAAAAAATGTGTATGGCTGTGTTATCTTTCTACACCTTCAAAATCTCTTTCCAGCCCGTCAAAACAAAGAACTATTATTTTCAAGCACATATAAAGTAGCTACAAGTTTAAGAACTAAATATCTAATTCAGATACTATAGTTTCCATTTTTTCGTTCTTTTTTTTTTTTTTTTTTCCTTTTTCTTTTTCTTTCTTCTTCTTTCATTCTTGGGTATAATGCATAATTCAGAGGCTGTTTTATGATCTGCAGAAATGAAGCTGGATGTACAACAATGGCAATTAGAAACACTTTGGTTTCTCCTGAAAACCAATGACAGTTGAAATTATTGACATTCTAGGAAGGGCAAAAGAAAGAACAAGTATCATTTTTCTTCAAGATAAAATTACACAACTTGTATGCACATATATATATTTCTTCAGAATTGCTGCTGCTGTCTTTATTCTGTTTAAAGAACAACAGTTAACAGTTATATCTGCTTTGGCTTAATATTTTTGTAATTCATCCATCTTTCAAGATTTTTGTTGCCTTGGAAACCCTGGAGACAAGAATAAGTTTTTCAAAACTATCTAAAAACCTTCAGAATGCAGCTGAAAGTTAGTGAACTTTTTTTTCCTCAGGAAGATATGTTTACTAGGAAAGCAAATAAACAAACAACCCCTTCCTAGCTTTCTGAGAATTATGATTGCATGTACTGAGATACCAAAGCAATTCACTTTCATGAGGCTCTGAGGGATCCATTTTTGAAAATTTGTATGATAAAAGTAGCATGTCACAGCATGCCTAAGTCTCTAAATCTACCCACAAATAAAATGTAAAACTTTAGCTTGGACTATGATAGAGGGCGAAACAAAAGTAAAATCCGATAGTAAAGATGAGAAGGAAAGGGAGGAAAAAGAAAGGACTAAGAGAGAGAGAAATGAGAAGAGGGTAAAAAAAACAACAACACTATAATGAAATAGATGTCCAGAAGAAAGTAACCTCCAGAAAGTAAAGCAAAAAGGAAGAAATTATTATGCTACACAAAGGTTCCAGTGATTTAAACTGTGAATTTTCTAAAAATTTAGCGAGATAGATCTTTTGTGTCTCTCTCATCCATTAGAACTTCTTTCTGCAAAACATTTCTTGCTGATTACAGTATGAAAGAACATGAAGATCTTGCATATAACAGCCTGGAGCAGCTGTGATCCACCTAGTGGAAAGTGTCCCTGCCTATAGCAGGGGGATTGGAATTAGATGATCTTATGTGTCTCCTCCAACCTAAACCATTCTATGATTCTATGATTATAACATTCTTGATATGTTCCAGGAAAACTGAATATTTATCCATCCCATCAGTTATTTTATGTCAGACAAAAAGAGCCTGATTCTACAGGTCTTGATCAAGAGAAGGATGAAGTGACTGAATTTCAAAGTCAAGATTATATTTCATTATCTATCACATACTTAATCAGTAATGTACCATTACACTAAGAAGTGTCTTAGATGTTTTACTTAAAGTAAGTAAATTTCCTGTCTCATGACAGAACACATTTCTAGCCTCTGTACTAGCCTGGGTTGGTCTCATGAAGTCCTGCATAACAGCATGTTTGATTCCTGAAAAAATCCTTGCAGAAATCAGTTTCTTTAGACCTTGAGGAAACTTACAATTGAAATCACTGTAATTATTTCTTTCTTCCTCATCAACATCTCCTGAAGTATTATCTTCTAAGCAGGTTTACATTTGCTTTTTTAGTATTTTTATTCATCTCATCTTTCTCTTTTCCACAATTAGGAAATTATCCTAAGCAGATAAGATATCTAAATGATGTGAAGTCTGACTAACGGAAGTAATTAGCAACCAATTTCAAGGAATATCTGGAAAGAAAACTGTTACCTTATGCCAGAATGTAGATGTACTTACATACGTATATACATACTCAAAAATCACTTTTATATACTTAATATATTAAGTAAACATTGATGGAAAATGGTAAAAACGAAATCTCTACTACAAAGATGCTGCTAATGTAAAGTCATTCCTGCTGACTTCAAGTCTGTAAGTTTTTGAAGTGCAATTAAAACAAAAAAAACAACCAAACCAAACCAAAACAAACAGTCAAACCACAAAAAACCCTAAAACAAATAATACGTACAACACCATACAGTAAATTGGGAGCAGCTGCTTGTACTAACATTACAGATGGTTACAAAGTGTATAATTTATGCTTTCTGCAACAGTAAGTAGAAAAGCCATTTAGACACAGATTCATAATTTATTTTTATTTTTTTTTTCCAGATCTCATTATTGTAGACATGCACAAAGTCTGTGTTTTGACATTAAACCATTTTTATTATGGCTTTGTTAGCATAATATCTGCCTCTTCTATTTTTAATAGTTTCCCTAGGAAGGTGATCACCTCAGTGGATTATCTACATTTTAGCTTTACAGAAATGGGGAGCCAGTCAAGCACACTGTCTAGATATAGCGTCTGAGGTGAACCAAATACACAGTGAAAGATAAGAATGTTGCCAACACTGGATGAACAATAGAACAGCTATCTACTGCCAATAAATAGAGGTTATTATTGTGCATAAAACATAGGGAATGGAGTGACAAAAAGTTATTAACAGAGTTATTTACTTACATTTTCCAGGGAAAAAAATAAAGCACAAAGAAACCAAATGGCGAAATCCCATTTCAAATCTTCTTCCCAACAACAATCATCATAAAAATGTCAACATGAAGACCTGTAATCTCTGACCTGGAGATGAAGTGGGCTGCCAGCTAGATGAATCTCTTTATTGAGGAATTTTTCTCTCTCCACTGACTGCAGAGAATGTCTGTTCAAAAAACTTTGACTAGGTCCTTGCTCAGAGACCACAGTTGGGCAACGTGATCCTTAGATCTCAGAGCTCTATGTGCAGCGTAGAAGCTAGGGAAGACAAGTTTGCTGAGTTACTATAAGAAATCATTATTTAGTTTGCAATAAGAATTGACACTGCATTTTCACTAATTGGGAAAGTTCTTCATAACAAACAGAAATGACTAAAGGAAAAATTTATTCCCATTTTTCTCATTGGGCTGAATCCTTAGTTGTGGTTCGTGCAAACAACGGAGTCTTGCTGAAATGCAGCAAGTCAAGGAGTTCCTTGGAACGCTTGGTGTCCAGCTGTTTTACCATGTATACTTCTTTCAGTACTACATTTTCAAAAGCAGCTCCTAAATCTTCTAACAGCACAAATCTTTCAAGGGCAAACACTTTAATTTCTCGCCTGAGTATTGCCAGAAGCTTTGCATTCTTGACAGTGCAGTAACAGTTAATGACTGACTCAGATCTTATCATCAGCAGGGTTGGAAAAAATTGAAGCTTCTGCTACCACTCTTACCTCTTGGGCCTACACTACCTGTGCATAAAGAGGAAAAAATACTATTCTTTTCTATGGATTTTAGTAGTTAGAACATTGTCCCTTCTTTACTGAATTTGATTTGTGGCCTCCCACAGCCTTAAGCATTCTAGGCTCTTAGACACTGTGCAGCGACTCTTTGTCATTGTCTCCTGCTTATGTTATTCTTCTTGAAATACATATTCATTAGAACAAGTACTGGTCTGGCACTCCAGCTGTCTATGACTTAATCAGTTAGTAAAGAAATCTTTCCTTTGTCCTTTTTTTTTTTTTTTTTTTTTTCCCCAACGTGGATCTTGCAGGGTTTTACTCAAAGTGAAACAGCTTTAATGAAGGCTCACTCTACTAGGGTACTTCATCATTAAGGTTTGAGACTTGGGAAAGAATTCATCTGTCCTGATTCAGGAAACTAAAAGCTTATTTCTAAGAATGAAGTAGTCACCTGAGGCTAACTTTATTATCCGTAGAGAAATAGACACATCCAGAGATATGTCCTAGAATAGGTTTCTGGTCTAATCAGCAGAAGCCACCATCCCCTTACCACTGTCTACAAAGAAGTGCTAGACAAAGAAATGCTAGACAGATTAGTTCAGATTTCAATGTCTCACTGTCAAATCTTTAATTGCATGAGATGAATCTCACACAGGGACTCAAACACAGCCTATCAGCAGAGGGATTTGGACTTCAGTTCTTTGCAGAACAGAATAAAGATCTTGAACCAGAAAGCTCTGATTGAAAAGTCCCCCTCCTCCTCCTATTTGAAATGAAGTGTTTGTAGAGCCTACCTCCAGGAAAAGGTTGAGGGTCCTTTATCCTATATGGAGAGAGGTGTCTCCATTACCTTGGAGCCAAACACTCAGTTCTTGTTGAACTCTAGCTAAATCACATTTTTTACTATATCTTCTGGATGAAATAATGCAATACCTTATCAGTATGGTAGCAAATGCAAAGAATCTAATTATTGTCAGTGTCTACGTAATGGGTGAAAAAACCTTCTTGCTACACTGGAGGATAGTCTTATATTTCTGTAATGCAGAAAAAAAATGGGATCTTATTCAGTTTATATTAAACCAGGTACCTGGCAGCCAAGTACAGTGTCAACTGTGACCTTTATGATGCAATCTCATGTTTTATGTTGAATCAGCGAACCTAAGATGCTGTTTGAAAGGAAACCTTTCATATGGAGTTCATTGCCAAGCATTAATCTTTTTTGAAACACCCTAAGAATCTATCAAAACTGACCTTCACTGCTTTATATTACAATGGAGTGAAAATTCTGATGGGTGAAGGGGTATTATAATGGATTTGCTTTAAAATCAGAGTAAACAACACAGGAATCTCTGAGTTGCATTCAGTTTTAGCACTGGTGGCTTATACTGCTGTTTGTTCTGTGAATATTTGAATGCATTTATTCACATATACATACATATGTATATATGCACATACACATAGAATGACAGTTTGGGCTGCTGGACCATCATTCCTACAAAAAACACTAAGGCAAAGAAATGACTTGTAAAGGGAACAGAAGTCTTAGCAATTTTCATTTTTTCCAGCCATAGATGGAATGACGGAGTTTTCATTAAAGGTGTTCCTACACATTCTCCTTTTTCCAGTGAAGGTGACAGATATTTTCCAATTTTCCTCTTGGCTGTAACAGAAACAGGAGGAAAAGCAAAGTTCTTTAGGGAAATACTTTTGCATGCACAAGACCTTGCAATGCCTTTCACCTCAACTCATGGCTATATTTTACCCAGACTACTGTTGCCCTCTATGATCTCTAAAATCTTGCTTAAAAATAATTAATAAATGTCCTTGTTACACTTTTTTTACTTATTTCCCTATCAGTGCTATTATAAAACTCTACAAACTTCCATAATGACTCTATTTTTTCTCAAACTTCACAAAGGAAACAGAGATACAATCTAAATGAATATTTTTATTTTAAAAATGTTTTTCAGGTGCTTTACTTTAAGACAATTGCAAAGGGACAATGCTGCAAGTGAGTAGCTGTTGGATTTCAGTAGAAACTCTGGGATAAGCTCAATTTAATTATGAAAGAGGGAATCTCAGTACTCAGAGTGAATGAGTAAGTATAGGAGGGCAAAACAATCCAGTGCAAATGGCAGAATTTCAAAAACAGACAATTGTAAAATATATAAAATCAGGGAATATTTAGCAAGTTGAAAATATTTTTAAAAATTCATATTTCCCATTAAGAATTACTCAATTTAATGTGTGAAACAGACTTAATCTTGCCTCAGGCATCCATCTCACTGGATTTATAACAAACCACTCACAGTTTTCTGGTTCTTCCTCAGTGAGATGCACCACACATATGCCAACTCAAATCTACTGTCATTTTTCAATTCAAAATTAATCTTTACTTATTAGATTTTAGGGAGAGGCTCACAAAAAGACTCTCAGAAAGTCAGGTTCATATTAAACAGAAATCTTCCTGTTGCCAAACTGTTGATATTTTCATTTATTTCCTGACATTTAAAATCCCATCATCCAAGTACTGGGCGTATGGTGATAACTCATTGCATATATCGCACAACAGAAAAAACATGTCTGTTTCCACAGCTGAGCAGACTGATTTTCATGAAATTGAGCCAGCGGTGTATTATCGTTTCAAACAAGGACAAGTTGTTGAGGTTTTTTTGCCTGAGAGGCAGGCATACATTAACTCAAGGCTGCTAACAGAATAGTGACAAAAGAGACAGAATGCTCTTTCTGATTCCCTGCTTCCTTCTCCTGAGACTCAGGCTTATTTGGAGCGTTGATGCTTACCAGACTCTACAAAAACATCAGCAGCTGTTGTCGAGAGAGAAATCTCCATTTGCAACAACAACAAAAAATCAATTAAACAAGCACATTAAAAGAAAACTGAAAAGTGCTCTGCACTTCACAGGCTATGATATATATATTTCCTTGTTTTAAACATACTTTAAAAAAGAAGCAAGCCAAAACAAAAAAAACTTTCAAGAGCTACAGGATCCCAGGGGGATTTAGTCCAAAACTTGAAAGCAGATTAGCTACTTTTTGTTGGCTTTGATAGAAATCTTTTGTCTGTCTGCTCAGCCATGGCTTTTACTAATAATAGAGAGATGGGAGTAATTTCTAGTACAGTTGGCTCTTGGGTCCTAAACAAAACTGAATTTTTCATAGGTCTGTATCTCTGGGAAGGTAAAGGTTAGCGCTTGATGTCTGATTTACTTTCAGGCATTTCAAAGCCTCTGAAAAGTAATAAGAAGCTAGAGATTCAGGTAATCTATCTAGTTGGAAGTTTAAAAGAGAGAAAATGTGGAGCTTATCTTCTCTTTTGCTCCTGTGCACTGTGTTGCCAATTCATGATAATAAAGACAAAAAAGCCAAGCCTTAAAAATTATACAAGTAATTTAGAGGATTTTTATTGAATACATGTTTTGTTTTTGAGATCTATGCTTTTATGAAGATACATGGTGTCAACGGTTTATAGGCCAGTTCAGCCTGGTTCTGTGACTAATGGGGCAGGGGACCCACAGACCCACACCCCAGAAAAAGGGGAAGGGGAGGAAGGGAGAGGGTAGGGAGATGGGTCTAAGGACAAAGCAGTGGCAACGATCTGAGGAGGAAAACTAATTTACTAAATAAGATATTGGAATGCAAAATAACACAATATAATACAA